>VTPC01004508.1:8850-93915 GCA_011009095.1 Ignelater luminosus
GTCTCTTCGTCTGATAAAAATATCGACTTTTCAGAAACAACTGCAGACCTTTGGTTAACTGAAGACAGTATTGTAGTAAATCGTAATTTTTCAACTGATGGGTGGCTTTTAGTAAATAAACAACAGACTGGTAGTTTTATTAATTTGCATTTTTAGCTGCATTTCTTATTTATAATCATTTTAAAGGTTATTATCGTGTTAACTACGACCGTGAAAACTGGGAAAGGATTATAGATTTTATGACAACTGACAAATTCAAATCCATACATCTATTAAACAGAGCCCAACTTCTGGAAGATGCGTTTTATTTTGCTTATAGTGGTGGACTTTCGTGGGATATTCCATTGAAACTAGGAGACTACATAAAGCAAGAAAGGGATTACATAGCTTTGGCAGCATTCCATAATGCTCTGGACAATTACCTGCTGATTCATGGAGAATGGTATTATGAAAGCCGTAAAGCTAAGGATTCAGTTGTTTTCCAAAACCATACATTGATTAATACCGTTGATTCAGATGCTACGGAATTTGATTTGCACAAGGTATTTACGTAAAGATAAATAAGATATATCTGGACATAAAATTTTTTTATTTGCAGGCTTATGTAAAAAGCGTCTTGGGTGATGTTATAGCTCATCTGGGAACATCTTCAAGGGAAAGTGATACACACTTAGACAAATTAACTAGATCAAAGTTGATTGGATATCATTACACTTATCTAAGCCGATAGGTTGTAAATGTTTATGGTATCACTAGATTGAATTATTATAATGTAAAAGAAATAAAATCTACATAACAGACAGATTTATGCTGCCTTGTTTATTAAAAGTATATCAAAACCTCAATATCGCATAGTTATCCACTGATCAAGATGTTTCACTTCAAACGTTCGAGACATATACAAAACTATGAATTTATCTTAGTAAACAATTTCACGTATTTTAATCGATACTGATATCCAGTGAAGTTTTTTGTTTTGTATTTAATTCGATTTATACCTCTTGAGACCATATGTACAGCGTGTTTGGAATAAATATAGCCGTATAATACTTTTAATATTAGTGTTATCATAATAATCCATTTTCTGATCCATACAGGGTAGTTTCTACCGATCAAGATTTAGAATACCCGAGTTTTTAATAGCGAAGCTTTTTTCTCATATCTTAGAAATAACGTGTAATATTGAGATAAAGTTTTTTTTTGTAATACATGCATATCTTATGACTTCATTATCATCGTAAGAAGAGATGTAAAGTAGGTATACCTCTTAAGGAAGATATGTTGCTCCACTGTGCACTGGAAAAATAAAACATTTTTTCCTGCTTTTTAAGACTATACCTCTTTCATTGTTATAACCGAGAGATTTGTACTTCTTCATAATCGACATCCTTAAGTGAACGTAAGACCAGGAGGCTTCTCTAGAAAGACATGTTACGCCAAGAGAAACATCAATAACTTTGGTGTTACTAAAACCTACAGCTATTCTAGCAAAGAAAGTTGTTAATGTACTATTCTTTTTATGAAATGTGTCATCTTATTTTCAAAAATCTTATTTTACATCAATAAAACATATTCGCATAACTTTTATGAAAAATAAGACAAAATATGACAAATGCAAGACTCGGAAAAGATTAAATAAATATGTCAAGAAATGTTTATATTGAGAGAACTTTTGTTAACTCAAATCCAAATCTATTGTCCTACTAATATGAACAACTAAATGGAATCATCAACATCCAATTGTCCAGAAAATGAGATTTCTATTAGCCAGCAGAACAAACAGTTTAAAAAATGGTTTCGAATTATATATGATATGGATTATGTAGAGGAAATGTTAGACCAGAATAAGCTTGCCTCAATAAGCTCAATGCACCTAAAAAGCACAACCCACTGGAAAAGTCTGCTAATCCTAAAAGGTCCGATGTAAAACCCAAAAGCGCGATACGATTTTAAACTGACGTCTTACCTAAGGCGAACGCGAGCTTTGGGCAGAGCCATATAAAAATCTGACTAGAAAGTTCAAGCTGTTTAGACTTCGAAAAGGTCTCTGACCGTTATGTTGTAAAAGAGTAAATGACCCTAGAATCGATTTACGCTAGGCAGCTCTCACAGAAAACATGTGCAGTAAACCCACAATGAATGAGAAAAAAAATATATTTATCTCCGACAAAGTGCTACACAGAGGATATTATGCTTTAAAAAGTGCTTTGTTGAAGAACATTTACAACAAAATGAATTGGGGAAGGAAAACAACAAAATGCAATAGATTTTGTGTGCATGAGGAACCTTTGGCCTTTCTGGATTTTTACCACACCAAACGCTACTGTATCAGAAGAAGCAAATTATATGAAAAAATTATTCTTTATAAGCATCAGATTCGTCCCTCAAAAGAACTAAAAGGACGACCTTGAGTTTCTCTAATAGAGAAAGAAATAAAGAAAGTTAAACTGGTACAGAGAGCAGTATGTTACATGTAAATCCAAATCTGTGACGCCTAAAATTATTTACATGAACGTGATACTTTCCGGAAAACGATCACTGACTTCCCACTACAACTACTACGTAGTTACTACACGAAAAGGGTATGCTTACAGGGCAGTATAGCGACTGGAAATAATCCCACCACTTCTATTCGTCGGATATTTATACAAACCAGTGCCCACGAATGAGATTTTTGAGAGCAAATTAAATTTCAAGGGTTTTATCTGTTTCACATCCAGCTTGTTCAAACCCTTGTAGTGATCAAGATGTTAAGGAATCATCATTTATCAGTCAGTGCAAACAACTTTTTGATAGAGTAGAGAACCACGAATGCACGCTCACGGCGTAGCCCTGTTAGTGAATGAATGGAAATTCGGAGAACGGCATAGTCAATTGATTAGTAGGTCACGATGACCTGCCTGTGTCAGGGCAGTGCAGTTTTGAAACTTTCTGGAGAACGCGATTACTGTAAATGGAATGGCACCTCTCTTCATAGCCTCGCCGTTATTCTAAGTGGGCCTCAACCCAGGATGGATGTCGAAAGTGGTTGGTACAGGTAACTCGCAGAACTGTAGGTACTAATACTCCAGTTGGACGGCAAACTGGACCCAATGGTAAATTAATGGAATCAAGGTAAGGCGCCATTCTTTTGTTTCATAGAAAGGCATAAAGAAGCTTGTAAGTTGCACCATGCAGCGTTCGTGGAATGCTGAAGAACAGACTGTATGGATTTCAGAATTAAGTAGTGTCTGAAGCGTTAATTTCAAATGTAGTAGTTCTCAATGAGCTATTAACTATTTTACGAAATATTTAGTTGAAATAACACTGTGCAATGGTGAAACAAATAATTTTACTTTTGGAGCCCGGTATCAGACGACTAAATGAAGAAATTTGGCAAATTTATTGAGACTTGAGAAAATCAAGCTGAAAAGCGCAGAAAGTTTAGCGGCAATATGAACGGGTTGCTTCTAGTAGCGGCATCCACCATTAGTAGCTTTGGAGAAGCAGAGAGAGCAGAAGTCCTCCAACTTTAGTCAGGATAGTAGCTTGCTCCGTAGTGAAGAACAGAGAGATGGTAGAGACCACCTTACCAAGCTTACCACTATTCCGCATATTACCGACCCCCAGATCGGACTTGCAAGCAAGGTTAAGTTTATATGTCCTAATATTTTTTTATTGCTGTTCATGTGGAACTAGCATGTTGGTGCTCCTGTCCACTTTGCTTAAATGTGTAAGACAATTTTTAAATCAGTAGTCTGAAGGTCGTAGAGGAGAGGACATATGAGAAATGTGGTATACCAGCCAACTTACTTTAGAGATCTCAAAAGATCTTAGGTAGTGCATTTTTGAGACCCCAGAATTAATTAAAGGTAATAACGGTATGTTACGCAAGACAACTAGATCACCTTAAAGAAGAACTAGAACAACAACTTTTGAGGAGAAGTTAGAAGAATTTTAAAATTAAAAATAAAACATATATACTCCATTCTGTGGTTTGAAAACGGTTCGTTGCGTTTTTTATTCGGAATCAGTTTAAATTATTTATTACGTACGAGAAGGGAAATCCAGGTGAATTCTAAATATACTGGTAAATGTTTAGTTTATAGTAGTTTTGCTTTTTTACGATTGTGCTTGATACGTTTTAGTTTGATTCATTAATTGAAATAACTAACTCAAATGTATACTTCACGATAAAATTATATCATCAATAAAACAATAATTTCCTTATTAGTCTCAACCAAAAAAGAAACATGAAGAAATTAACGCAAAACTGAAATGATCAGAACGTCGAATTTGTTGTTATTTTTTATTTTAGTATCTAATATAGCAACATATTAGAACAACTTACAAATTAAATTATTCTAAAATGTGTCGAAAACATTTACTATGTAAAGATTATCAATCTCTGAGATAACCTTCACAGCATAACATTTGTTGCCAGCAACTATTGGAAAAACCTGAACGCATTAAAATACTTGTTTATTGGTTTCCATACCTCTAAGTATTTTTAAATTGTTATGTCCTGGCTAAAACCGATTTCTTCAACTCTTATAATTCTAGGTAAGAACACAAATTAGTCAGAATCATAAAAACAGTTTATCGTTTGCGTAAGCAATAATCGTTTTATCTTAGAAAGAGTTAAAAGTGCAAAGAGAATCTCTTCATTAACAGTTTGTTTACAACATAGACATGACTTAAATTTAATTGTTTCTGTTTTAGTCTGTTAAATTAGAAAGAAAATGATTCGTTTTGTGTTTGTTTTGTTATTTAGTGTTACACTGTGTAGTATAGTTTCTTGTCAAGTGTATCGTTTACCGAAAAATGTAAAACCGCTACGATATTTTCTAACTATGGAACCACATCTGCGCGATACAGATTTACAGAAAACATTTCATTATGATGGAAATGTTAAAATAGAATTAGAGGTTTTAGAAGACACTAAGAGCATCACTTTACATCAACTTCAACTTCGAATAGATAATACTACCATTGAACTTGTTAATTCTAATGGTAAGGAAAATATAGTAGTTGATACGTCGAAGGATGGAAGAAATGAAACTTACACAATACACTTTGGAGAGTTAGTAGAAATTGGAATTTATAATTTAACAATCGGTAACTTTAGTGGAGAACTAGGCGACGGTGAAGGTTTCTTTCACGCTGTTTACTTTAAAGAACCAGGAAAACCGAGGTATTTAGTATGTGTTACTGTCGAATACATGAATTAATGTAGAAATTGAAATTTTAGAAGTTTGGCTGTTACTCATTTTGAGCCAACAGGCGCTAGACTAGCTTTTCCATGCTTTGATGAACCTGCTTTAAAAGCCAAATTCATTGTTAGTTTAATACGAAGAGAGGGATATATTTCTGTTTCTAATGAAAATTTAGATATGACAGAGTAATGAGTTATTAAATTTTAAATTAATGTTGTCTTTACATATTTAAATCTTATTTAGGAATTTGGGAGACGGGCGATTCAAAGACACATTTAAAGAAACGCCAATTATGTCAACGTTCACTCTTGCATTCGCTGTATGTGATTATGAAGCTACAGAGAAAGTTGAAAGGCAAAGGGTTTATGCAAACTCCAAGGCCATAAAGAATGGGGAAGCAGACTATGCATTACATACTGGCATTAAATCATTGAAACTTCTAGAAGAATTTACTGGAATTGATTTTGTTTTGGATAAACTTGATCAGTTTGCTGTACCTGATGCTTACTTCTACGAACACGCTATGGAAAATTGGGGTCTGGTTATTTATGGGTAAGGTATAGAAGATTTTACAGAAATACTTAATTTTGTCTTTTTCCAATCTTGTGTTACAGGCAGTCTAATTTATTACGTTCAAATTCAAGTCCTGCGGAAGATTTTAAAAGAACTACTTCTTATATTGCTCATGAATACGCACATCAATGGTTTGGAAATCTAGTAACGGCTGCTTGGTGGGACTATTTATGGATATGCGAATCGTTTGCTTCTTATTTTCAGTATTATATTGCATCTCTTGTAAGTTTATATTAAGTAATTTTATTTTTATTATTATTTGGTATTTTTATTGCTGTTTCTGATGTCAGACTGTATGGCCATTCAGTAGTTTATTATTTTATAATTAGAAATTTATGATGCTTTTAAGTTACTAAAGAAAGGTTTAGTAGCTTATCTCATTATATTATATTGTCGCTAAGAGATTTAAACTTTATCTGGTAACTGACAGATAGCAAAAGATTGTATAAATTCTAAATTAAGTATATACTTGCGAAGTACTCGTCAAGATCAATGGAGTTAATTTTTATTTTATATAGGAAACTCATTAAAAAAAATTACTGATCTTCATGCCGCCCAATTTGTTGTTTCACTACTAACTAAATGAGGTGAAATGTCAGAAACGGCTAATAACTTCCTTTTGCTTTTGTAGA
Organism: Ignelater luminosus; assembly: GCA_011009095.1. NCBI lineage: Eukaryota > Metazoa > Arthropoda > Insecta > Coleoptera > Elateridae > Ignelater > Ignelater luminosus. Next base: position 15,251 of record VTPC01004508.1, read on the forward strand.
ATGGAATTCTCGAATACTTTCATCAATGATAACTCCCCAAGAAGTTAAGATTTCTGATGCTTTATACTTGAAGGTAATGTTGTAGACCTTTTGTTTTCAATTGTGTAACACTGGTTACTGTTTGATTTTTAATCTGTAAAGATGTATCTTTTGATAATCTTATTCCTATGAAACATGGGTACCTTCTATCAAAAAATTCGATCTGAAATCCTCTTTCGCAGATTTTGAAGCAATCAGTTTCAATCAGAGTATCAGGATCAGTTTTGTAAGGATTGCTGTCTTCTTTCTAAAATAGTTGTCTAGTCTTTCATCCCGCTTATCTTTTGTAATTACCAATATTATCAAAGTTAAAGAATGCGTATGTTGTTTAAAAGCGATTTTGTTAAAGTTCTCGAATTGTTTCCGGCGAGATAAGAGAGGTGTGCACTTTGTGAGGTATCTAGATGCCTTAAATGTTTCTTGTTTTTGAATGGCACGACCACCGACATACGTAAACACTCTCGTTCTTGGAAAATACTTCTTAGTTTTTTACAAAAACTAGTGTATTTCTTTCTAACTAAAAGTGTTGTTCAACAAAACACAACAAACCAACTTTCTGGAGCACTTTACCTTTGAAGTAGTTTTACGTTTGACCTTATTGTGTAAAGACGGTCGGTCATAGGAGTAAGGAAATTGTGTTAAATTTTACCCATTACTGTCTATAAATCATAACCGACCAACGACCAGAACTGAATCAAGAAGTTATGTGATGATTGGTTATATGTCAATGACATAACCATAGCGATTCCAAGAAATTCCGAAAAGAACTGAGATGAGGTAGTGAATGCTAAACTCTGTAAGAAATTGATGTAACTTGCCTGCTACTCCAAAAACCAAAAATAAAATAAGTTCCACACAATATGGGAATTGCTTGCTTAGATAATTTTTATCATGCCGTTGTATATTTTTTATCTGTTAGTGGTTTAATAGAAAATGAACTTTAAAAAACACCACAATCTGGAATAACTGAAACACATATTTTAATTTTTTTCTAGTAATTTGCTAGCCACAATATAGTAGACAATTATACAGTTCGCATCTAACTATTTCAGTGTTATTCAGTTATTTGTTATGAAATGTTACCAAAATTTCAAACTGGTTCCGGTATAATTAGCAAGCCTTCGTTTTATACCTTTGGGAAGGTAAGGTTAAGTATTTGGTAATTAAAGATGATCACTGTGGTTCTAGCTTTAATCTTCTTTATATCATGTTAAACGACAACTGATTTTCTTGGTATGCTGTTTGTATATCGTTGCAACCCATTACATTTCTGTTAAAAGGGCGTTTTATTTTACCATACTTGAGTAAATTACATTCTGCGTTCTTGGTCCCCCTGTATAAAAAAAGCAAATGGTTAAAATCTTAATCTTACCTTCAGAAAGTTACTAAAACAAAACTTTCCTTAACTGTACTGGAAAAATCAAATATAGTTACGTTTTGCGTTTCTCGATCGCTCTGTATAAAAAAGATAATGTAGCTAAGATTTTAATTCTAAAATTAATTCTTAAATCTAAAGATTAGAAATTGAAGTTTACCACTACTGCATGGTTTTCAAAACTAAACGTTTACTAATAATTATACCCAAGGATGTTCTAGATTTGATGTCATTTTACAAGAAATAACTAGATAACGCTGAGAGTGTATGGTTAAGAACTGTATATTTGCTGTAATCAGCACTGAACAAGAAATAAGAAAGTAGGAAAGTACGCCAGGTATATTCCATTTTAAAAAACTTGGATTTTATGTTCACTTTTTTGCGGAATTCCCTGAGTAGTTTCAAGTAATTCTAGGAAGCATAGATAATTATTCTGTGTAGATTTTCCTAGTAACATTTTTTATAGTCTACAAATAACTACGGTATTTTTCAATTACAGAACGTCACCAATTTATCCAAAGAGATTAAATACCTAAAGATAACCATAGGTAATAAACTACTTGTCAAAACCCATGTGGAACGTATAACCAGCAAGTTACCAAAACTGTATGGTTTTGGAGGTAAAAAGTAGTGAGCTCCTGCTTCTCAATATGATTTATTTTTGGATATGCACGATGACAGTTATGCTCCCTAACAATCTAGCCTATTTGAGGATCACTAAAGAGATGTCAATAATGCAAGCAGGAACAAGAAAATTTGGTATATTGGGTTAAAAGAGGGAAGCCCTCTACGAAACTAATAGGGAAATCTTTATAGCAGTTAACTAATTGCTACATTGCAAAAAGACGTTAAGGTTCTATAAGGTTAGTTAATTTAATATGCAACTGGACATAGAAATGCAGCAAAAGATCAAGAAGCAGATTGCTTACCAGAAGATAGAAGGAAAGAACTTTTTGTAAAGGTGGAAGCTGGAACCAGCTTGAGATATTTCGTTATTTATGCAATGGTATTATCCACATTAGAAAAGAAACTTCCGAACAGGAGCAATCAAAAGTATTTGCTGCATAATATGGAACACTCTCATCAAAATAAACAGTGAGCAGATCTACACTGTGGAGATTTATCTAGGACAACGTACAATGAACATGAAAAAAAGGAAACTTATATATGTCACTGCTAAACATTAACTAGCAGACAATCCTGTATTGATTTATCTGCGTCAGACTTTTCAAATCTTGACTGATTTCTAGAAAAAGCAGTCTCCTAAGCTATACTTCAAGAGTATAATTCTGTAGTAACCTTAATATTCTGTTTTTATTATTTGTTAATGTTATGTATTATATTTATTATGTTTATCATTTTCCCCTATTTTGTAAATTATAATCGTAACCATATCGTTAACTTCAGATAATCGTTAAAATAACGATATCCTTTTTGTATAACAAGATATTATATCGATATTATTGTTTTACTGACAATTTACAAATTAAGTGGAATTAATTAACTGTGTAGTGATTATACTAAATTTACTGTTACGAAGATTTAAAGAGCTGGTATTTAATAACAGAAAGAAAATTAAAATGCAAGCATCACTCACCTACTTAAAACACCGTAATTAACTTCCTACATTTTATAATTTAATTAAATACGTTCAGGTGCAACCATCATGGAGATTAATGGACCAATTTGTTATCGATATGCTTCATACAGCATTAAAACAAGAGGAACTTCGTGGTGAGCATCCATTAAACTATCGTATACGATATTCAGGACAATACCCTCCGTTCCATATTATGTATGAAAAAGGTAATTTACAAAATTATTAGTTTAACTAATTAAAATCAAAAATATTTCTAGGCGCTTCTATAATAAGAATGATGGAACATTTTCTTACACATGAAGTTTTCAGAAGAGGAATTCAAATTTATTTGGAAACCAAGTATGTAGTACACCATTTACCGTACAAAACTTTAAATACTAATCCACGCTTTTGTATTAATATTAATCTTTAAAGTAAGTTCACCGCTACCGTACCTAAGGATTTGTATAATGCATTCCAACAAGCAGTGAATAAGGCTGGTGTAAATAATTTATTAAACAATATGACTGTCAGAGAGATTATGGAGGTGTGGGATAGCACAAAAGGTTTTCCTATTGTTACTGTTAAAAGAGATTACCGCACAGGAGAGATAACCCTCGAACAAGTAATTAACGGGCTTGCTTAATTAATTTGTTATTTAAAACTTATTCTTTTAGAAATCGCAATTTGATGATGTTGATGATATCACAACATCAAAATGGATAATACCAATTAATTTCTTATTTTCTTCCGATGAACAGTTTGACTTTTCTAAAACTAGTGCAGATTTGTGGTTAACTGAGAAAACTGCTACTATAAACAGAAATTTCTCTACGGATGGATTGGTTATAGTTAACAAACAACAAACTGGTGAGTTATACATATTATCAAGTAATGCTCTAGTTTTAAAGAATATTTAATATTTTAAGGTTATTATCGCGTAAATTATGACCTAGAAAATTGGGAAGAAATTATAAAATTTATGAACAGTGAGAATTTCACACTGATCCATGTATTAAACAGAGCACAACTTATAAACGATGCGTTTAATTTGGCTCGTCTGGAAGAAATTCCTTGGGATGTACCATTTAGATTAGGGGAATACATAATTAGAGAAAAGGATTGTATACCTTTGGCTGCATTTTACGATACAATATCAAATAATGTCTTCATTTATTCTTTTCTCGACCGCAAAGCAAAAGAATCTCAATATTTTAAAAATTACACACTGCCAAATGCTGTTCCTTCTGAGGATTCTTCAGAGTATTATATTTATAAGGTGATAATGTTATAAATAATATTGATATTTATTTACATATATGTAATAATTTTTTATTTTAGGAATATTTGAAAGCTGTATTAAGAGGCGTAAGTGAAAGGTTGGGATTTAAATCAAAACCAAACGATACTCATATAGATCAGTTACATCGAGACAAATTTATTAGATTTCGTAGTATTCTAGAAGATACCAATTAATGTTCATTAATTTTGTTGTTTGTGTAGTTGAAAACAATAAACAGTAATAATTAATAATATATTAGTAATTACATAATAATTTTTCCCAAATCACATTCCCTATTTATATTTAAACACCCCATTCATAGCAATATTTATCTTCCTTTTTCCTCTTCTGACGAGGGTCCCTCGTCTGTTCTTTACTTTCAAAAAGTTTCTCATTCAGATCTACACCAGATTTTGAATCATGTATCTTACGATATTATTTGTCACCTGAAATTTTCTTCTTGAGGCGTAAACCACAAAAGTTTCTGTCACCACGAGCGCCACATTGAGGTGCTGTCTATAGAGACAACAAGCAATGTACCTATTCAGACACGATCAGACCAACAGGTCTTGTTCTTCTTGAATATATGTGTCTACATACCTAGTAAAATCAGTTTTTTGCCTTTTGTAATTAGAGGTTGCGGCGAAATGAACAAAATCCAATTCATTAGAAATTTTTCTTCGATGGCGAAAAGAGATAACAAAGTCACGTTTGCAAGTTTGTAAGTAGGAGACCATCATCATAAAGTTTTTCCATACAAAAGTTTCTTGATGAAAAACAAAAAATAATTGCCCATTACGGTAAAATCTGAAACATCGAAACAACCAATAAGAACAGAAACTGATCACCACGAGATTTCAACATTGTCAGAAAGAAGCCTTCTAAAAAGGTTGGTAAAGGTGCAATTCGGTCCGGAACGAAACGTCCCATCAAGATGGGACTTTTTTGTCTCAAATCTTCGATTGTTTAGAGAATTAAGTTTCGATCGCCATCAAACAATCGTAGGTCTTTTGTAGAATGTCTCTTCTTCGGATTCTCTGGACTGTTAGCTTCAATAAAACTCCTATGATTAAATCCTAAAAACGGCTAACTTGATTGTTAAATTTGAGAAAACCTTGAAAGTTCTAAAGACAAGCTCGAAAAAAGTGGCCAGGAAGATTGAAAGTGTTTATTACTACCAGATCTATGATGGTCCACTGCTCAATTGTTTATTGGCAATTAATGGCAACTCAAATATCGAGGCATTTGTCCCGACCTATAGAATCTAAAAACCTGAATCACTATCATATAAAGTCTATCGTAAGAAATCCTTACTTTTTGAATCTCGAATCGTACACAATAATATGTATTTAACAATAATACGTAAAATCTGTTTTACAGTTTATTTAAAATTTCTATCTTAGAGCGTTGGATGCTCAAGCACTCCCCAAAGTCTTACTTAAAGCAGAAAGTAGTAACTGGGAAAAATTCTGCACCCCCAAAAGAGTTTCTGCTTACGGTTCTAAATAAACAAACGTAGCTAGTTTATGGGTTTTTAGCTATACAGTAGGCAATTAAATAACCATCAACTTATGAAATTCATTGTATGACGATCAAACAAAGCTGATGTAATGGCAATAGCAGGTACACGCTTAATGCAAGCAAAACGCAAAAATACCTGAAAATTGCATGATCAAGGCTGTCTCTGCAATTATTTGAAAATGGGTACATATGGTTAATCAGATTGTAGATTCTAGACGTTAATTTTATTTGTACAGAACAGATTTTTGGCAAGTGATGGCAATGAAGATCTCTTACAAACACGACAAATACAAATGAAGACATGTTTAACAAGGTAATACCATACTCATAAGTTTTCATTAAATCTTTTAAGAGGCATTGTTAATTTATTGTTTATAATAGGGCAATAACCTTACTAAAACCTAATACATAGCATATAATATGTTCATAGAAATCTCTTGGACTGAAATGCACCAAATTTCAAAGCGCCTTAGTATTAGCTGAGATTGCTTTGTGTCTCTTGGGCAAGAATGTTAATTTTTGCAGTTAAAAGCAATATCGATAAGAATAAGGTACACATAATCTAAAATCTACAAGCGCGTTCTGGTCGGCCTGGAACATTTTGACCTGAAACCTGAGGTGTGTGGCAATTTTTAATACATAAAATCAAGAATATTTGTAAACTATTAATTTACTATGATGAAATTTATCTAGTACCTAAAGAACAAAAATTGATACTAAAGAACAGTAGTAATTATTTAATTTTTATTACTACCTTTTATTAGAATTCATATAAAAATACAGCAATAGTTATAATAAAAACCAAACAAAAACTTTTAATATACTAATTGATTGACACCTAAAGAGTATCTTTGAAATTTTTCTCAATGAGTAACTTCTAAAGTATGTTTGGTGTTCTTTAAACACTACGTTTCAGAACTACAAACCACCTTTTTTATTGGCAAATACCGCGTGCAGTACGTATTATGAATGAAAAGCAACATGACTTGATATTTTGTCGACAGGAAATACCTTTCGTGTGTTCATTGAAAGCGCAACTGACATAAACACATCAAATTAACATTTATATTTCTTAAAACAATGCAGTGATCTAAAAGCCTGCTGCTGTAAATGGGTCTAACATTTTTATACTAAAACAAAAAGCGAAATCCTACACAAAAACTAGTAATCAATTTGTCTGTAGAAAACAAATTGCAGGTATACCTGCTGAATATTTATCTTTATTCTGACTAGTTTTACGAAAAAGCAAATAACTTACACTTCTATAGCCATACCTGGAAATCTCAAAACACATTTAATGCTAATTATCATCAGGAAAAAATATAAAACAAATGATCACTTCTTAATTTATTTAAAGAATATCTTTTCTCTTACTAAAGGATATGTTGATAAATACCAAACAAATACAACAGGAACATTAAACAAGTCATTACGAAAATCTATTCAAAAGAATTATTATACAGGATGTTGCAAAAACAACACTGACAAACCTATAAGTTAGATATTTTACGACCGAACCTTCTCTTTTACAGGTTTTTGGTTAATTTCGCTTTGTTTGGAAATTTTTTGACATTTAGAGTAAAACAGCAAAAATATAAAGATTCTCCAAATTTAGTCCATACATACAGTTGTTACTTCTAGATATAACAAAATCTCTTATTTATAAAAATTGCACAAAAACAATTTTGGTCTGTTTTGAAATTATTTCCCATTATAGGAGTGTTCGAGAATTACGATATATAGCAGTCCATATCAAGATATTTTGCATTTTCTCCCGAAATTCGGATGGATGAGGTACATGGTGTCAAGGTATCTTTTAAATGTTCTTATTAAAAGTTTCACTATTAGCTAGTTTTGCAACATAGTATCTATTATTCTAAAAATCAAAAAAGTCAATATCTTCATCAGAGGCAGAGTTCTATTTACAGTTCTACGTATTGATGTCTCGCTAATGTCAGCAAGGTATATCAATATTTCCTCATTTGGTTATATGGGTATTAAGATCATCAGACCTAAATAAACATAGCGATATCTAACAAATTGTTATGATGACACCATTACGTCGCTTAGATTCAACAGATATATCGAAAGCAACTCTCTATCAGCCAGAGCCCAACACAATGTTTGAAACTTAGATGATCATGGTCCTTCGCAATTTATGGGCTACTAGGCAGCTACAATGTCGGCGAAAATAAGACAAAGTTAAATAAGCAAGAAAAATTTGACATATTAAAATACAAACTCTTGTTTATGGTTACGAGATGTATATCATTATACAGATTTTCATAGCTCACCATTCTGTAATGGGCGGACATCCTTGAAGGAATATGAAATATATGTTAGCATCTGGGAAGTGGAGTAAACTGAGGAAAAAGGCACTAGGTGAAATCTTTCCGCCAGTGTCATTAAAATTAGGATTGGGCCGATATTGATACATACATAAATAAGGTAATCTGGAATTATTTGAAATTTAGATACTTTCTGTTATTGTTGTTAATTGATGCGTCCAGAATCTGAGATGGATTTCGTCGTTTGCGCTCGGTCTTGCTCGCTTGATTTATATAGTCAATCCTTGTCTCATCAAGCAAAGCGGTAGTTGCTCGTGATGTTTAGTGCCTAGTAGGGTTACGTTCAGAATTTACACACCAATGGTGTCTCGCCGAAACCACGTCCGGTGTGTTGAACTTTTCTGAACACGTTTCATGTATAAACCCCAAGATGGCTGTCAAGATTGCGAATACGTCAATATGCGTGATCAAAAGCCTCATGCAGACCAATTTCGACATACCCCCTTTCTTTACACACCAAGCACACCCGTAAGGAATGTGGTTTTAAACAATTTAAACCGTCCTGGTCAAAAAAACTAGAATTTGACCAGGTGGCCAAAACTGAATTTTTTTAAATTAATCACAAATCTTTAATCTTTAAATTGCATGCCTGTTCTACGTACACGAATGACATTACATAGTCTTAACTGAGACTGCTTTATTAAGTGGCAAGGAAGACGCTTTTGGTTAGGGAGCTGAGTGTATATGCACACACGTAGAATGCTAGAGTAACACATGAGTGTTAGAAACTTCGATGTGGTAGCATTTCATATTACTTAGTTAGAACCCACAATATAAATATTTACCTACTTTTTACTTTTATAAAAAAGCTTGAAAAATTATATAGACATTAAAACGAGATCCCAGTCAATTTTGGCCATTTTACCCGGTTTAAATCATTTCTGGACGGTTTAAGCCAGTTTTGACCACTGACCTGGTCAGAACTAAAAAAAGTGATTTTTTCCCAACCTCACTCGGACGTGCACACTCACACCGGATGTGTAATTTCTAATGCATTGCAGTTTGTATGTGCGATATACTGACTGATTAAGGTTGTCTTTTATATTACCATTTTATTTTATCGGCGTAGGTCTGAATGGTGAGAATGTCCGACACAGGCACATTTCAACAAAAGTATGAAAAAGGAATCTGTAGCTATTTATAATTATTATGGCAAGACTTATTCTCATAGTGGTCAAAATAAATGGTCGTTTAATTTTTCAAATTTGTCAAAACATCTTAAAATTTATTAGAAAGTTTTCTAGTTCCTACTTTGAAAAGTACTTTCTTTATTTGAATTTCAGATACAACCAGAGAAATATTGGAACTATCGGTATCGGTTTCTGACATATGGTATCGGCCCAACCCTAATCAAAATTTACTTTTCTAGCTCCAGACGTACAAGGTTTGGGCAATAAATTGGCAAAAAGTGCACTTTATTCCATTGTTGACAACACTGAAAGTAGCAACATATTTTTTTGTGTTCTGCAAATGGCGTCAGGTTGCCACTTATTTATCTTATTGCACAAAGTCTTTACTGAGTATACTTCAGAGGTATCCGTTGAAAAGGAAATCTTTTACTGAAACACAGAATTTCTAGTTTTTCCTTTTTTTTGTAAGATTTATGAAATGTTAGATTGCATTCATGAAGACTCCTCCGGCAATGAAAGCATTCAAAGGGTTCCAGAACTTAATTTTCTGATCGACTTACAACAACGAGAATGATTACCGATCAACTTGGGATTAGCACAGGCAGAGTACAATCGATTTTAAAGGGAAGATTTGCAGATAGGAAAACTATGGACTAAACTTGTTTCCAAAGTTCTGACCGATGAGCAGAAATTGCATAATCAATGATAATGACCTACTTGCAAGCGGCGTTCTTTTTGAGTTTATCTAGAAATTTAACGTTAATTCGTTGTCCTACTACGATGTCTCTTTTCTGTTTTGTTTTTTGCTCCACTAGGCACACATTTAGAGGATTCCAGCTTTTGTATTACCCATCACTTTGAGAACAGGTCAAGCTGTTTGTGAAACTCACGAATGCACTTGTGGCCAAACATTGTTTATGGTTACCGTGGCTTGAACTGCTATAAAAGTGCTGAAAGGTTTTCTTGCCACAGGTTGCTTAATGACATAATCAATCATGCTTTATTTGCTGCAGATATCCTACCTATAGTTGAACCGATTGGAGTTTACCGTAGCGATGCCGAGCAATCAGATGGTATGTCTCTCAGTCAACAGAAGTCTTGAGAAACAATTCTTTGAAATGCCACGTAGGCGGCTACCTTGGTTGCTTTTCATCTCTCCGAAACTTTAAAGAAATCTAGAGAAGCTGTACGTATAGGATAAGATAGCAAAAACTCTAAATATTTTGAGTTTTTTCATCGGTTTATTTTTGTACAATTTTTTCTTGAGACTTTTGGTCCCTGGAGCACGAATGCCAAACATCTTGTAAAAGAATTAGGAGCTAAAATCAAAAGCATTAAGAAAGATTTGAAGTCCGGAAGTTTTATAAACCAAAGAATCAGTTTGGCGATTCAGAGAGGCATTTCAGTGTCATTCTGGAAACATTACCGAAAGAAGAAAGGCTACATGAAATGTTTTATTTATAGCTAGTACTAATTGTGATTTTAGTTTTGGTTTTTTAGAGTTAAACAAATACATATATTTTCGGACTTTGACAATCAGTAGTCCATATAAGCCCGTCAACAGAAGACGATTTTAATCTTTCATATCCTTTTAATTTCAGTACAGGTAACAAAATTGTTTATTTATAAACCAGTTGTATCTGTCATGATAAAAACAATACCCCAAAATTTCACAGTTGTCAAACTTTCTGTTAAAACAATGTTTAAATCTAAAAATAAATCACGTAAATAAACTAACCTTGATTCAAAAGGAGGTGTGTAATAAAATTATGGCGCGCATTACCTGTAAAGTCACGTTTAAATGCCAACACCTAACAATGAAATCAGTCTTTGAATCATCAATTCATACTTTACTGTAGTTTTTAAATACATTTTAGGTCACCTTTGTGCCAGTAGGTTAGTTCCTACTATTTTTCTCCTTAACTTATGTTAAAGTCATGCACCTTTATGTTATGAATAATTTATGTCTAAAATCAAAATATTTCTCATTACTTCGAAAACTCTTATAATGAAATTTATGAGTCAAATTCTAAAATAGAATTTTTTCATTTCCAATTAAAACATCGAATACCAGTCTAAATTGATGATTTGCATGTCGCAGTCAAATATTAAACCCCTCTGAAAACCTGGTGAAGCATGACACCCTATTTTCATTAAATATGATCGTGAAATAAGGGTTAGAATTTATATAATTTATAAAAACCATGCTGCACTGCTGTTGATTTTAGTTACAAGCAGGTAGATGTAAAAAAATGGGTATAAATTCGCCATCATAAACTGACTGACTTTCCCTTTGTTAGAGAGGGTTTTATTACAGAATGGGGTCGGTAGGTTTAGTTGTAAATACCTAGGGAAATTCGAAATTTGTTTGCTCTTTGCAAAGTTCGTGTCGTACAAGCACCTGTTTTGGTTTTAACTGTCAGAATTGTTACGGTTATTTTTGGAACAATCACCTGCACGGTTTGTGTTTGCGTTAATTTGCACAATGACGGTTTGGGTTTGCCAATACATTATTTTTATTATTTGAGAAAAATTAATATTGTTTTGTTTTGAAAAACCACAAAATTAAATCGAATCTATAAGTAGAATTTTGAAGTGGTATTTCCACCTGACGTGGGATAATGCAAAGAGAACTGCAATAATACCTACAGCAGGTACTTATTACGACAATTTATTATGAATGCATCCAAAAGAAAGCAAACTAAAATAAAACCAAATAATAAACAGGTAAAAAGAACAAACAACTTCCTTCAACTCCTTTAAATAATAATTCACGCAAAACAAGAACATCGACGTGAGTCTAGACTGGTTCAACCATAATTAATCACGATTATTATTCAACTAATCTACATTTTATCAGACTTGAAGAACATGTGCTGCCGTTTATTATATTCATGTTACAAATACGAATGCGGTGTGAATTCCTCCTCTTCTAATAATACTGCAGTGACACAGAAATAGTGAGGTTCAGAATGGATTGGTTTCCATGCGTTTCATTAAACAATTTCATTTCATTTCATTTATCAAAGACTCCTAATCTAATTCCACACAGTTACTACCTTTTGTGTGCTTTTGATTTAATTTGTAACAGCATAGCTTCACTAAATTGAATTCTTGTTGCAATCCGGATTTATGCGGCACTGAATCACAGGGAAAAATTTCAACGTTTACTATTTCTTTGATTTATACCGTCATAAAATCTACAAACCAAAGAAATTTGCTACATCAGTTTCAACAAAATATAAAAATGTTTGACTTTTAAGTTAATAAACCAGTTCTATATTTCTCTTTGATTCTTTTTATTTATTGTTAATATAAAAACATTAAAATAACAATATCAAGAAGTAAATTGTAAAAACGATTCGCACGTTGTTATTTTATAATCCCTTTAAGTTCTCGATTCTTATGTTAATACGAACAAGTTTAGCCCGGTTTTTAAGGGTGGCTTTGCTTGGGAACTGCAATACGTTGAACGTGATGTGTATTAAAAGTCAGGGATAAAGATAACTTCTAAGACTAACCAAAAGACACGTTTCCGAATTTCATAGTTTTTGTGAGGGTGCTATAAAAATAAATTTCTGTATATTCTCTCTTAGTTGCAGGTGTTACAAAGGTAGGTAAAGGTGGTTGCTGAAAATTCCTCGCCTCTATTACAGTAACTGAAGCCATAATTGAATTTATGGACTAATATAACACAGCAACTTTTATGACTAAATTAATCAAGTAGTCATTTAAAATTAATTTTCTTTTAATCAAAATTAATCCTGGTGTGCATAAGAGACATTTATAAATTATAATGGTTGAGTCTAATAAATGCATTTCATATACAGTTAAAAAGACGACTTCACTGGACAACAGCGATATACTCAAGTCATAAACAATGTTGCTTCTGTACGTGCTTGCGCATAAAGAACCCGTATTTATCTAACCCTCAGGGTCATTTACTTTGATACCTTTATTATCCAACGATTTACACCATAAAAGAATTAATATTTATTAATGCCTAACATCCAAGTTGCCTGCATAATTAGTTATGATAGCTGACAGGGAACTATAATGACATAAAGTATAAATTACAAGAATAAATAATACAAGAATAAATAAATAAAAAAGCACAGCACGCTACGGTGACTTTTTTGCTACCGTTAACTACATATATAGAATGTTTATCGATTTGTATGTAGCATTTATAGTTTTAAATTAATACAAGAATCAAGAGTAAACAAAGATTCTAAAATTTCACTTTTTATTGATTTATTGATGCAAACCAGTTAGAAATCTCAAAACTTCTATAACCAATTGCGACCCGACAATTACCAAAACAATTTATTTTCAACAAAGCGATGATCTATTGCACTGCATACTTTTAAAATCAAGCAACTTGTCGATATAATTAAACTAGGAACAAGCATACCTTATTTCTTCGAGAAATCATAAAAACAAAAGTTGCCTATAATGAGCACGTAATGACGTACACTCAACTCATAAAGTAATGTCGCAAAATGATTTACATTCTGGCATTTAATTTCTAAATTAAAGACAATCTTTGCAACCCATAAATACTAACTTATTAAATTAATCTTGGTTAATCGATTACTATCTGTGAAATACAGAATTTGCCATTAAATGAGAAGCTAAACGGTAAAATGTAAAAAATTTGATACGATGAGTCTCTGACCGTGGTTACGTTGATGGAATTGGTACGCGAAAGTAGTGGTGATTAAACAATGCGGTCACTACAAAACATCAGAAGAACGATGAGAAAAAATAGAAACTGGTCTTGCCAGTGGGCGTGCTAGAGTCTTTGCAGAGGATGATCCGTTTGGCATAAAGCATCGAAGCCGTCCACGTCTTTCAATTCCGGAGTGAGGTCGGTGGAATTGCCAAGGTACATAACAAGAAGAAATTTGAACAATACCACACTGTGCACTGGGGGGATTCGAGCTGGACATCTATCTGTGGCATCCCGGCCAGTTTGCGAATACTTCCCCCGACAGATGGAAACGACTCAAGCGGAACGCCCCCTACAGATCCGTCTCTCTTTTCAAGGAAGGCGTTGCTTTTACTAGGGTTTGAAAGCAGCAAGGTGGGGCGCTAAATAGGCATCTGTTCATCTCTGCACCCCAATGGAGGCTATAGGTGAATCTGATCCTCAGATACGTGACCGATAGAAAAAGACGGAAGCGACTACCTCAACGATCCGGCCGATTTGTTTCTTAAAATCTAAGGCTTGTAATTTTGTCAGGGGGTGTAAATAGCATAGTTTTGATTTTAATTCCCTGCAGCTGGAACCGGCCTTCTCGCTGAGCGAATGCACGTCACTGTAACCCAGAGGGCGGGGTGATATCATCTACAAACTTTGGGGCATAGTGGAAGGCAGAGACAGAAGACGGTAGGTCTGGGGATGCCGTAATAGTAAAATATAAAGAAGACTGAGGATAGTATAGATCCCTTGCCTCCAACCTAGCACGCGATATTGGCGATGAAATAGAAAACTGTTAATGAGTCTGAAGAAGGCAGCTGGAACTTAAGATTTTATGCATGAGCTTACAAAGAAACTTCACATGCCAGACCTTGTCTTATGTGAAGACAGATGCTTTGAAAGCTTTGGTTATGTTAGTATGTAATTGGAACAGCAGACCTGTCTTGTAGGAATTCAAATTAATTCGGTAGGATATTTTCTAAAAATTCTCTCGGGGTATCGGCTAAGATTTTGAGTTTGAGTTGAGAAGCGTTATGGATGCGAGCTCCGAAAGCTATTTTGTGATTTAAGAATCATGACAACTGTTGCTGAATTGCATGCTGAAAGAAAGCAAGCACACTGCAGGCATCAGTTAAGGATGTTAGTTAAAAGCTCAATGGCTTCCTCCTTCGGCCGGTTTTTTCCGTCTGGATCAGCTAAAAAAAAATCCAGAAGTAGCGGTTCATAGGGCTTTTGTGGAAGAACTACTGTAAGGAATGATATGATGTGGTTGCTTTGGATCAACCGATTTACGCGATGGGTTTCTGGAAACTTGGTGCACTTTTTCAAGAAGATCAGTAAAGATTTAGGCTTGCATTTTGACACATATGATTACTTGATCATTCTGGTGGAGGTCGGTTGGATTTTCTTTGGCCTGTCATAACTTTGAGCTAGTTTCAGAATCAGTCATCCAGGTTAGAGAACATAGCCACCCAATGCGCCTTTCAGAACCTGATCCTATGCAGGCGGACTAGCGCATTAAGTCTTGGTCTTCACCAAAAGATCCCAAGTCTGAACAAATAATCTGTCGTCGACCGCCTTCTGGATAATGCGAGTGAAGTCGATTTCCCCTATGGTGGAGAGAAACGGATTTATTGGAATGTGGGAGGTGACGTTCTGTTCTGGTCTCGGACGGTTCTGGTAGTAAAGCCTGGAGCAGGTAGGATTATTAAGGTAAAAGTGACCGAAAGTGGTCACTGGTAATGAATATGCCTATAAAGCGGTCTACTACTATGTGGTCAACGATTGGTTACTAACATTGATTCGGTATTGGGGATCCTGTAGATAGTAGGTAGTCGCAGGGAACATAGAAAACTTAGACGTCTTTAGTTAGTGATCGCATTACTAAAGCCCATATGCCGAGCATTGAAGTCGTTCAATCCCAAAACGTCATCGCTAGTTTCTGTTGGTTTTGCCAGTTGACAAAGTCCAAGCTGAGGTATCGTTTTTGAATCTCCGCTGGCTTTGAAGCACCCTCAGTAGCATATTACACGTGAAGAGGATTAATGAAATTCATATACTAGTCTACTACTTCAATATTTGCAAAATACGACAAAATATGTACTTCGTAGTTTGGATTAATAAAACTATTAATCATTGAGAATAATCAGAATTTATTCACTGTTCCAGTATTTTGTAAAGCCACCGTTTACCTTAATTAATGCAACGACTCTTTTTGGTATTCTGGAAAATAACTTCTAACACTTTTCACTTTGTAGGTTGTTCCGTTATTGTTAGAAGGAAACTTTAAAAGTATTTTAACGTGATACTGAGTATCTTCTATTTTAAAAAGTGTTTATTTTTAATTAAGATTGGATGACTATGCTGGCCAGTCTAAATGTTCAATTTAGTTTTCATTATTTCATCTCAATCTAGCTGTCTTGTGACATGGCGCGTTGTCTTGTTAGAATTTGACATTTTTTGTGTTAATACCTCCAGAAATCTTAGTTTCCAGAACAGCAGAGAAGCTTTTACTCGAAAGACATTACGTATCTCAAAAGACTACCTAGCGATACAAGATAGTGCAAATAAACGTACCTTAAAGTTAGAGTTGTCAACCACACTGCATTTGACCAAATTCTTCTTTTAAGTGTTGATGTCTACTAGCCCATTCCAAACGAGCTTTTTTACTTTTCTCCAACAGCCATGACTTCCTTCGGACCTTGAAGCTTTTGGAACCCACATCAGCCTTTCCAATATTCCAGTAGAAAGTTTCTTTCAAAAACTCGCAAATTTACAAATGATTCTAGCGTTTCGTAGTCACTTTGTTTCTGTCTGTTTTGTTTTCTATTTACATGTGAACCGGTCTTCTTGAATCGTTTTCTAACATACTGTACTGCGCAATAAAGATATTTAACAGTTTTAGCAATTTCTGCTCTTGTTTTTCCTTGTGCATGTAGAAATGAATTTGCAAGCGTTGATGATCACTAACTTTGCTTACCCATTTTTCAGTAGAGACTGCAATAATTAAAATTATAACTATAAGCAACTAAACACAACACTAGCCTTTACGAGTAGTGACGTCAGACTAACATTTACTTCAAAACACACGAATTGTACAATTGCAATCTGGATTGGTTAGATATTATTTTGAAGTTGACGGTAAACTGATAATAATAACAAGAGTATCCTAGAAATAGTTTTGGGTTAAAGGGGAAGTATAAGCTAATTCGTGATTGCTATCCTGTCACAAGATTTTGCCAACTAATTAAATCAAAGACTTCAAACAATACTGTTAATATCGCTTTTAAACACCAAGGAATTATTAAGGTAGGTAAATTCCTTGGTCGCATTCTTCTCATAATCTTCATGTCTTTCTTGGTTTGAAGTAAATTCCAAAAATTAGGTTTTAAGTTTGATTTGTACTTATCTTTCCTCAAGCTTAATAGTCTATGATAATGCTGTCCAATCTTTAAAAACGTTCGGTTTCTTGGACTGTTTGTAGAAAAACTAATGTTCAACAACAAACACTGTTGCAATCCTGGACGTCGGCCGTTAAATACAGAAACTCCGGTTTAATGAGTCTAAACCATCACTGCTAGATTTTGATCTTTAATCCGTTGTTGCACTATTAAGGAAGGAGTTTCTAACAAAATTCAAATGCTTGCAGATTGTACACGATCCAGCTTTAGCCGACCGACGTCAAAACGAATATCGAGTTTGGTCTTCTAATTTCTCGGAAGATGAGACACTTTTGTTCTATACAAGTTTTGAGATACCAAGTTGTAAGACGGTGCATAGTGGTGGGAAAAAGAATATCTTAAATTCTTAAAAATGCCAAAACTGAGACATTACTAGTTTACCTAGAGTCAACAATTTAGTTTTTGCACCCCTTGCATGGTACTACATAAGAGGCAAGTTTTCTGATTCAAAATCCAATTTGAATTTTTGGAAAGCTAATTACACATTGAATTACTAATTTAGAATTTTTGGAATTACCAAAACACGGAGTAAAGTGAAGTCTATACATTAAATGAGGAATGGGTAATTTCTTAACCTTTTAATTAATTAACAACTTTTAACAAATGTTTCAAATCTTAATTCACTTTAGTTATGGTCACATCAAATTCAAAACTCAATGGATTAGAACAGTGAATTCCCCTAACTTTTGATATTATCAAGTTCCTTCAAGAGGATATCGATAAGCAAATAAGAAAAAGAAATAATTTTTATGCATAAATGCAGCCTTCAAGAATATTTTCAGTGTGACCGTTACTACTGAATTCAAACGGTCTTTAAAGCGAGACCTACGCATCCGCCTTTTTTTAAATTATGTTTCTCAGCTTTAATGACCTTATCAGTATGGTGACCGTAAAAAAACATTAAAAATAATTTAGCACGTATTATTTCAAGGTTATCGATCACTTTAATTGTTTCATAACAGAACAAAAATAGCAATCGCATTTTACCAACACTACTATTATAGTACATAATGAGTAATGGTATATATCTTCAATTCTTTTTTGTTATTTAAACATTCTTTTAGTTTCCATAATTTGAGTTATTTAACAATGGTTTATATAATTTATTCCTGTTTCGTAAAACTTTCTTGTTACACCCTGTATACTAGAGTGTAAAAAATTTGGTTGACTACGCTTTTGCGAAATATTCGTTCACGATAATTTTTAGATTCATCCCCATACGTTTTACCAGTTCTCAAGATATCTGGAAATTTTTGCTGAGAGTTGACAATCCGTATTTACATGCTACTAATTTCATGTACATAGAGTAAATAATAAATTTCTAGACATTTTGTGTGGAAATAATACACCAGATGATATTAAAAACAAATAAATGTTTTCCCACACTGATCTCAGTTTTAGAAAAAGGTGAAGGATCAGTAAAATAATCACAAAAATAAAACTAACATTTGATACCCCTTAAAATAGTACTACTATGGTATCAAAGATTAACCTTTGAAAATAATTAAATCAACATTTTCTGCATCATACCCACACATTTAGAAGTTATCAGTTCTCGAACTAACTTTTCCAACAAATAAAACAAAGAGAATCTTCCTACAAATAGCTTTGCAAAGAGAAATACGACCTGGTTAAGTGAGTTACAGGGAAAAATAAATAAATTTGAACGTAGAAGACATTTTAAACACACACTAAGTATCCGATTCTAGCATTTAAATACGTTTTAAACACGAACCACTATGGTTTACGACATTAGCTTTCCTTCTTCATATCTTTTGGTATCGAGAAAATAAACAAAGATAGCAAACTTATAAAAAAGGCAACCCATTAAGGGTAGATGGTAATTTTTCTTTTAAAAGTTCCCCTTACTTACACGATCATTCCACCACACGTGCTTCTAGTTAGCGTTACTCAAATTGTTAACTAATCCTTTTTTTATTTTTAGATATAAAACATCAAAGAAATTAATGGTTTTTGAATGTTTTTGTGTTTCAAAGAGTTTTTATACCTTTCAAGCTTTTAGAGTGTTTTTATTACTAGGATTAAACTATTTTTTGATCTAAACAGTTTTGTTTTCTTGACGAAAAGAGACAAAAAAATAAAAGTCATAAAATTGCATTAGCAAAAGCTTTTATCATTTCATTACCATCAATTACGATTGCAATTACTGAAGTCACAAAACATTTATTTCTGTTAAGTGTTTATTATTTTAAATTAAATATAAATTATTATTTTTACAAAGGATTGAGTGATGTTATTCATTTGATAATAATAATAAGAGTAGCATTTATTGAATGGAAAAATAACTTCCTACAGTTATTCCCAGAATAGAACAAATAGCCGCGTTTTAGAATTGAAGCTATGTGATTTCATAAATCACCAATAATAATCTAACGAGAATTATTATAAACAAACATTCTCAAGAAAATATGATAAAAGGGCAATTAAGAATACAAAGTTATCATTTATATAGAGATTAAATAGTATGTAATTAGAATTTCGTAATGTTATACTTATAAATAACTGGATGCACTTTTTAGAGAATTATGCATATACGGGGTGTAACGTGTATCTAAACTCTTAAAATAATTTAGTGTCAGTTCATTAATTCCTTATGGCGACGTCTTAAAGATTTCCTGTAATCATTTCATAACCGCTCGAGCAAATTGATTCAAATTTTGCAAATAACATCTATTAACTCCGAAATTCAGATTAGGAGCGTTAATTTTATTAAGATTTATTTGGGACACTTCTCGATGTTTTTTGCTTTTGCTTAATTGTTATTTTGAAATAACATTTGAAACTAAATTGTTTCTGCTCTTCCAGTCTTTTATTCAAGCTAACTTTTCAGTTAGATCAGAATCGTTATAGTTATAGATTACATTTTGGTAATCTCGAAATATAAGACTGAAGACGAACAAAAATATAAAGACATTCACAGAAAGATCAGAATGAAAATGAAAAAAGCAAAAGAAAATTGGTTTAACGAAAAACGCACCGAAATAGAAAAATTAAGTCAAAGATATCTGTGGAATTAATAAGACATCAGCGGTAAGTAGACTAGTGAATAAAAACAGGAACATGATTGTAGATTCACATGGCAAATTGGGCAGATGGAGAGAATATATGGAAGAAGAACTATTTGCAGAAGAAAGATCCGAAGATCATAATATAAATTATAATACCTATAGAAAGCGGACCAATGATATTGGGAAGAAATGCTACCGGAAAGTAAAAAAAAAAGCAGTTGGTTCAAATGAGATACCAGTTGAAATTTTGAAAATCTTGCCAGAGAACATAATTAAGAAGTTAACAGATATTTCAGACTTGCTAATAGTTCAGATGAACTACAAGAAATAGTAAATAATGTCAGCACAGTGAGTGAAAATTACGTATTAAAAATGAACTTAAAGAAAACAAAATATACGATTATTAGTAAATCAACCATTGGCGATGCGGAACTAAGGATAACAGATTCGATATTGGAGAGAGTATCAAAATATACGTACTTGGGTTGTTTATTGAACGAAAACTGGGATCGTTCTCTAGAAGCAAAATGCAGAATTGAAAAGGCAAAAACTGCTTTTCTCAAATTAAAAGCAGTAATATACCTATATAGCCACAACCTGAGTCTAAACCTAGAAAAGCGCATAATTTTGTGTTACATTTTCTCAGTGCTATTATATGAAGTCAGAGCTAGAGTAACCAACGAGAAGAAGAAGAATCTCATTTCAGCTCTAATTTACATAACCAGTGCAATGGTGTCTATTTGGCATTATCATAACATATGCAGACGTGAAATCTATTAGTCACTGCTAATTGCTATCTAGAGTATTTTGCAGGAGGCCACCAAAACATTTGATAATCACACTTGTAAATATCAGTGTCATCTTTGCTGAGATCAACAAAGCTAACCTCACTAAACACCTAGATCCTAAAGTATAATAAACCATAAACAATGAGTGAATGGATGAAGCATGATATGCCCGCTTCAAGATGTTACTTGCTTTTCTTAGTTTTTTTCATAATGCACAGATAGAGGATTACAGATCCCTAAATACTCTTTAATTATACAGGGTGTTTGGTTCATCGCCGTATATCCGAAAAGGAGTGGTAGAAGACATGATTTGGAACTTATCTAACGTAATATGCTATTATACAAAGTGTCACGGTTTTCGAGATATTGTCATTTTTCATAATTTCACCCAATTGAAGGTTTTTCCCCATTTAGATGTGAACACCGCACTATTGGAAACTTTTAATTTGGTGAACCAAACACCTTGTATATCCTAGAAGTAAATATACTTTAGGTGCAACAATCTTTTTGTCATTTGTAAGAGTTAGCGCTGTGTTTTTAATGGCAAATTGATGCTAAATAGGCAAAACTAACAGAAGACAGCGTTATATAAAATATTGCTAGCATTTTTTAAACTTCTGCAGAATGTATGGAGAATTATTAAATAGACAATCTGCCTAATGGGATACCAAGTGCCATCCAGTTGTATTAGGTTGCCTAATGTGTGTATCCCAGTGCTCTTGGAAACAATACGAATATTGTAAGAGTAAAACTGCGACCAAAACATAAAAAAGACTTCGCTAGAAGAAAATTGAAAGCATTTTTAGGAAGCTGCAAATACCACAAAAACATCAAGTATTGGACCCAGTACCGTTGAAACGGGGCAGTTCAAGAGTACCCTAAACCTCTAGCGAGTCTGCTAGGAGAGTACATACTAGAAAACGTCACTTTCCAAGAAAGTATAACAAGGACAGAATGAACTTTCTTGCAAGTTGTTGTATCAAACGAGGGATTCATGGATGACACATTTACAAATAAGCAAAGAGGGCTGATTAAAAGCCACTTCCTCAGAAAAATCGACAAGCTGCGGGTAGGAAATCTTGCGCAAAGTTTTTCCAAGGTTAAAAGAAGATTCTGTAGTAATCTCCTATGGTAACCCCGCCACGTGTCAATAGTTCATGTCTAACATTTATACTTTATGGGAAAGGTGAACTAGAAGCTTAAGATGCAAACAACTTACGATTATATTACGATTTGGGCTTCCAGGGCTAGAGAAAAGACCCCAGAAGATATTTCATACATATTATTCCGACTGCTGAAAATATTTTGTTTTCTTTTAGACTTTTTGGAAGGGAAGGGACAGGAGGTATTGTCAATACATTTTCAATAACCTTTGCATTGGATAGACTATACTAGGGTTCACTATCAAACGAAGTAATAAAAGTGCGTGATCAGTGCATGATGCATTTCTACTGGCTGCAGCAAGACATTGTTAAGCCGGTTTCACTGTGCTCAACATTCATCGGTCTTCGCTCACTACGTTTTTTCTTTCTTTAACGTGATCACTCCGTCTTTTGGTGAACTCTAGTATAGTTCTGTATGTCTTCCAACGTCTTGAGGAAGTCATAAAACAATATCTATTCAGATGTGGTCTCAGAGTGAAGTTTGAGCAGGAAAGATCATATCCTCAAATGTCTAGATTTTTGGATCTGTGCTTGCCCTTTAGGCTATTTGAACTGTTTAGACTTTTCGAACTTTCTAGACTTTTCGGTTTGACTTTTATGTAACCTAAGTTATTCGAACCAATAAGATTTTTCTTACTAAACAAAGTCTTTAAGTCTTCTAGGTCGAAGGGTTTTTAATAATGTTTGTGGTTAATGTAAAGTGGAAGAGCGCAAAGATCTGAAAGTTACCTTTTAGGCACACTAATTCCTGAGATCGGCCCTAATTCTGAAGCGTAAACCTCAAATTATAATTATTGTGGCAGTAACTAGATGGTTCCATAGCTAAACATCGTTTTAGAACAAAATCACAGAGCGTTTAACATAAAACGGAAAGATCAAAATCTGGTCAATGGTACCTAACTGTTCTCTTCACCATTGAAATTGAGAATCTTAATAATAGCCATAATGTATTTCGTATTTTACTAGCCTCCTTAAGGAAATGCTAACGTTGCTAGTTGTTGTTGTTTGTCGAATAATAGCATTAAGTTAATGGGAGCTTTTAAAAGGATAGTGTTGTCTTCATTTAGCAAACTTTGTTTGCCTATGGAATTAACGGAAAGAAGAGTGGGATGCTGAATTGACACTTACTATGATGAGGAATGCAGGTTTGTCTCGGAGTTTTAGGTAAGAAAGGTAGCACAACTGGTTATTGGTTTTGTAAAGCACATTTACCGCCTCTTATTAGTGTTATTGTTCCGTATCAACCCCGCATGTTACTGAGTATTTAGGTATCTACTATTGCTAACTTACAATATAGCTTGAAAAATCTTTTATTATTACTTCTAAAATTTTTGCTTGGCATTAATAAGGTATGAAAACACAAAAACAGCCTCTGAAATCAAACAGTGCCAACAAAAGTTTTTCAGTGACGTTGCTACTGTGTAAACGCCCTGTATTTCCAAAGATGTTGCTTCTAAAATATGAGAGACTTATTTATATTCAAGAATATTCCGAGACAATTGCATTTAAATTTAAATAATAATAATATCTTTAACCCAACAATAAGATTTAAAAACTGAAAGGAAGAAATATTTAT
This sequence comes from Ignelater luminosus, assembly GCA_011009095.1. Lineage (NCBI taxonomy): Eukaryota > Metazoa > Arthropoda > Insecta > Coleoptera > Elateridae > Ignelater > Ignelater luminosus. The sequence continues at coordinate 39,244 of VTPC01004508.1, forward strand.
CATTCTAATGTTCAAATCATGAATTATAAAAAAAATAGTAAGTTAGCAGATGCTACAGGAAATACTAGTATAGAACCACCTGGGTCAAACGTCTTCTTGCATAAGCTTTACCTCATTTTAAAAGGTACCACTTCTTCGATAAACCGGCACGTTGCATTTAAGCCTTTTATTAGTTATTTAGCTCGCAGCATTACTATTTACCATAAACAAATAAGTCTCAGGTATTTAAAATTTAAATACATTCACGTTCTGGAACTGGAATCCTCGCGAATGTAGGTAAATAATCCATTAATTTGCATGTTATTAGTATGCGTGTTGACAAAATTAATGACAGAAGCATTAAAAATACTTGACAAAATTAGCTTTAAGCTTATCATGGGATTGCACTTGACTTTTAAATTTTTTTTCTTAATTGTAAAATTAATAAGGTTAACAATGGAGTCGCATGTTTTGCAGTATTTATGTTTATTTTTGCAACAGGGAACTATATTATAAAATATGAATCATACTGGCTGGCACAATAGTTTGTCCTTCCAAAATAAGAATAGTATTTCTATAATATTACATTTTTACACTGAAAAGCTTTTAATATTTATAGATAAGATGTTTTGCAGAAAAGCAAATAAATAAATCATATATTATTGTTCTTCTTTTACAGGTAACAAATCTCCATCATTATGCAAAACACTAGTTATTTATGACACACTTAATATAATGCTGAATGTTATTTTATAGCTACGTAATATAATCAAACCCGCTAGGCTTTTGTTTCAACCATAGAACAGCTCTTTTCAGTCTTTTGAGCTGTAAGGCAACTTCAGGAATAAAAAATAAACGTAATGGAGCTCAGAAGATAGAAGAATGCAGGTTTGTAACTCCGCCAGCTAAAAATGCAAATGCATCGTCTGCAGCAGAATGTCGTGATGGGTTAAAGTTGAAACCAAGTTGCTGGAACAACAGAGGATGGATACTTTTATGATTTAGTACTGAAATTATTTTTGACTTTAAAAATTTGTATAATAATTTTGAGTCACGCATCTTCGGGTTAAGACATAATGTTCTTTAAGGATTATTTATATTTACCTTTAGAATGTTAACTTTTAAATGCTCATTGAATTCTAAGAAAAGCAAATTGAAGGTTGTTAAAAGAAGATTAGTTCTACACCTCTAAGAAATTTTTAAATCTTCTTTTTCAAGAAAAGAAAGTTAAGTAAATAGCAGTTATCATCGCTTCTAATCTCAAACCTTAAATTACAAAATTATGTAACTTGTACACAGAGCGCACGAGGATTTATCAGAATATTTATGTAACAATATTAAAACAGCTATAGAGATACAAAATTAACTAATTAAATGAAAAGAACACTACCTTACTTTCTGTTCCTATAACTTATTTTTTTTTGTAATTACTTTAAGCTCCTTCTAACTTTTACAACAAACGAAACCTTTAATACACAAAAACTGTCTTTAAGTTCAACTGTCAACAAACTAAACGAAGCTCTTACAGTGCTTTGACAAAAACTAATTACCTGGAAAATGACTCTTATTCATTATTTTCGTTTTGAAAGGAACGTCACTTAAAATGCTTTAAGTTGTGATGCTTATGTGACAGGTAATAAATAAGTTGTTTGGTTAAAACCTTTACAAAATATTTACCTTTTCTGTAGAAATACACATTGTTTATCTAAATCTGAAGACCTTAAAATTCTGCACCAACACCTTTTTAGAATTACAATTTTTTTATAATTGGATTTTTTTAGCTTAGATTTACAAACTTCTAAAGTTTCACAATTAAATTACATTAATGACGATGGTCGGTTGGGTATATCAAGTATGTACAGTTCATCTCTCTGTCTGTCGGTCAAATTTTTATTAATTTTGAGTAATCCTGGTAAATATAAAACGTAATTTAAAGAAGAAATTATTAGCAAAGAAGAAACGAATACTGGTAAATGTTAAAGATTCACAAATAACATTTTAACATAAAAGAAGATATAATTGGTTTGAAAACATTAAATTTGAATGTTGGAAAAGTGATTTACGAAATTGAAAATCATATTGGGAAGCAAACCGTGAACAATTTATAAATAATAATTGGACTTTTTAATGATTTTGAAAGAAAACTAAATTCAAGTATCCTTCTATAAGAAACTTTTGAATATTTTTTTTATATTTTTCTTTTTGTCTACCTTATATTATTTTTTATAAATTATTTTGTATATTTTTTGTACTTTTTGTATTTTTTGTTGAATAAAGTGGTTAACCAGTAGTGATACTTAAAACTGAAAATCAAAAATGAACAATAGCGAAACGAATCTTATAGTCAAATTGGAACAAATTTCACTCAAGTATTTCTTGAAAGCGACAGCCAAAATACTACATCGAACATGCAGCTAGAAAAATTAAATGTAGAAGATGACTTATGTAACAGTATAAGAAGTCTTTATGAAAAGATTTTATTAAATATACCATCTAAAAGTACAAAATCAATACCAATTAAAAAGAGAACTGAATGTAGAAAATATACAGAATTAATAAAAGATCTAAGTATGCAAATGATAGGTATAATAAAACATGTAAAAGAAGATTTAAAAACGAAAGAAGTTGAAATTACTCAATTAAAAGAATCAAATAAGAATTTGAACCCTAAAGACAATACAACAACCAATATTATTAATCATAATATGAATTACGCAGAAGCAATTAAAGGTCAATATCAAAAACCAACCAACTTTGACATTAAGATCTTAAAATTAAACCCAAAAGAAGAGAAAAACATCAAAGACATGCTCAAAACGGAAATTAGCCCAAAACATTGCAATATGAACATAATTAACATGAAACCGATTAAAACAGGAGATGTTATAATAGAATGTGGAAACAAAAAAGATTTGGATAAATTAAAATTAGCAATAACTACCACAAATTCATTCAAATGTCAAGAAATAAAGAAGAGAAATCCTAGGCTACTCTGATCAAGAATTGATATTGATATAAAGAAAAATAAATTATTAGATGTAATAACTGAAAACAATAAATGGCTAATAGAAAAATGTGGAGGTGAAGAATATTTTAGGAATAATTTTACAGAAAAATTCAGATTTGGAAAGAATGAGAAACCAAACACTATTGTGGTAAATGTGGTTCTACAGAACACAAATTCAAAGAATGTAAAAGTATCACTTCTAAATGTATAGTGTGTATACGAAGAAACTCAAAATTAAAAGGTAATAACAAACTACAAATAGATTATGATGTTAGAAGTAATAACTGTCCCTCAAAACAAAATATAAAAAAAATAATGTTAAAGAATATTGACTATGGGGAATACTAAAAACATTTTAAAATTTGTACAAATAAATTTAGGTAAAGGCAAAGGTTCTAGAAATAACTTATTGAATCTAATTAACAATAATGAATTAGACATAATATTAATACAAGAACCTCATGTTTACAGAAACAAGATTGTAGGATTCAACAAACATTTCAAAATTCTCCATATAAATTCCGATAATATTAAAAATTGTATTATTGTAAAAGAGAATAACAACATTCAAACTTGTTTAATTCAAAATTTAAGTTGTAACTTAATAACCGTAATTGAACTAATATCAACAACCCACAATATTTTTATAATTTCGGTATACCTTCCTCGGATAACGAGTACAAATTACGAAGAAGACGAATTAATAGAAAAATTAAGTCGTGTATTGGAAGATTTGAGAAATATCAAAAAAGCTAAGTTCTTTATAGTAGGGGGAGATTTTAATGCCAAATCAACAGCATGGGGCGGGAACGACCATAATAAAAGAGGTACCGACATTCTAAATTTATTTAATATTTATAACATTATAATTATGAACGATGGCAGTGGTCCAACTTTTGAAGGACCGATAGGAAGCAGTTACATTGACATTACGGGAATTAGTCATGAACTTTATTGTAAAATGTATAATTGGGAAGTTTCCGACGAAATTACATTAAGCGATCACAAACTAATACAATGGAAAATAGATTTAAACGTTGATAAATTAAATAGCAATAAAACATATAATAATTCAGAAATTAGATTTTGTACTAAAAAAGCAAACTGGTCAAAATTCACAATAAATTTCATAGATTCAATCAATCTAAACAAAGTTCTTTTTTATAATAGTGAAACAAACGCGGAAACCAAAGCTATCAAACTAAACGAAATTGGGGAACAGCCTGCAAAGTAGTAAGAGGAAAACGTAATTATAATAACAATTTTCTTACAACAATTAAAAATGAAGTAGGAACATATACAAATAACATTAAAGATACTGTCAATATCTTATTAAAAGAGTTTTTTCCTTCAGACAATCTAGAATCAGAAACAACAATACAAAAGTCAATAAGAAAAGCTACTAAAGACGCAATAGGAAAAAATGAAAATGAACCCGAAATCTCTTATTCTGAAATTTATAGAATAATTAAAAACTTTAATCCCAATAAATCTCCAGGTATTGACGGCATCACTTCTGACATACTTTTACAAGCATTTAAAATTAACAGTGAAATATTCTTAAAAACTTATAACGATTGCTATAATCAAGGAATTTTTCCTAATTTATGGAAAATTCAAAACGTAAAATTCATACCTAAATCTGGCAAAACAGATACGTCAAACATAAGTAGATTTAGACCTATTAATTAGTCTACTATCAACATTAGGAAGAGTCTTAGACAAAAACACAACGTTTATTTTATATACAAACAAGGAGGTTTTAACAAAAGACAATTTGGATTTCAAGAGGGCAAAAACTGTATACAAGCAATAGCAAAAGTTGTTAACACAATAAAAGAATGTAAAAATAATAAAATGTATTGCGCCATTATAGCATTAGATATTAAAGGGGCTTTCAATAATGCCTGGTGGCCAAGAATAATTTGGGAACTTGAAAGAAGGGAATGTCCAACAAAATTAATAACAATTATCAAACATTATTTCACAAACAGATATGCTTCGGTATACTTACCAAATGAAGTAATATCAATTAAAATCGAAAAAGGTTGCCCACAAGGATCCTGTTCAGCACCAATATTTTGGAATATTATATACGAAAGTATATATAGGGTTAAGCTTCCAGAAGATTTAGAAATCATAAGTTTTGCCGACGATACATTGTTAATAATTAAATCTAAACAATTTAAAAATCACAAAGAAAAAGGAAGCATCGCACTTAATAAAATTTTAGATTGGGCTAACGAAGAAAAATTAAATTTTAATATAACTAAAACGGAAGCTTTGTTCATTGGAAAACATTCAAATCAACAAAAACCAATATTTCGAATGGGAGATCAAAAAATTCGTTGTAAAGACATGCTTAAATATTTGGGAATTATTATCGATACTAAATTAAGTTGGAAAGATCACATCAAATATGTCAGTAACAAATGTAAAGAAATTTCAAATAAATTAATAGCAGCAGCAAGATTGACTTGGGGTCTTAAAGGAAAAAATTTAAAACTACTATATGAAAGTATCATACAATCTAGTATTGCTTACGGTGCAGAAATTTGGGCAAACAATCTAAAAGTTAAAGATGTAAATTCTCTTCTCAGTACGCAAAGAATATTAACAATAAAATCGGCTAATGCCTACAAAACTGTTTCAACCGAAGCCACATTAATATTAAGCCAAGTATTACCAATAGATTTATATTTGAAAAGCAAAACGAATATTTTTAAGATTATCAATAATAAAGCAGAAATTAACTTACCAAGACAAACCGATATAATCAATAAACAAATAGAAGAAACATGTCTGACAGTAGACATACATCCATCATTATTAGGGAATTTTAAATTTCAAATTTTAAAAGAAAGTGAACTAAACTCAATCGAAGGCATCCAAATTTTTACTGATGGATCTCGTTTAGACAATGGAAACGCAGGGGTATCATTTGTAATTTACATAAATAACGAAGAATTTCTATACGAACAATTTAAATTAAATAACTGGTGTTCCATATTTCAATGTGAAATGTTTGGCATTAAAAAAGCTTTAGAATATATTAAAGAAAACAACATTAAAAATTTAACGTGGAATATAATAACCGATAGCAAATCTGTTCTATTAGCACTAGAAAACATGAAAAAACCAACAACATTACAAAAAGAAGTTTGGAGATTGTTTACAGAGTTAACTAAACAAATTATTTTAAAATTTTACTGGGTTAAAGCACACGAGGGTATAATTGGAAATGAAAGAGCTGGCAAGGTAGCAAAAGAAGCTGCTAATAATAATACAATAATCAACGATTTTGATCAACTACAGAACTGTAACCGGGGTGCTTACCCGGTCAGTTTAAAGTCACCCTGGTCGACGAGTACGGTTGAATGAGTTAGTAATAAATTGTGACGTTTGTGAGGAGAGAATATTATGGTTATTGCTCCTCAATTTAAAAAATGGGAAAATAAAACTTGTTCGGAAAATGTGGGTATCACCCGATTAACCCGACCAACCTGCCGACGTCAGATGCTTGACCCGGGTATACTTATTACCAGGATGAATTTCCAAAAACGCCTTATGTTTGGTCTCTGAGTTTGCGATTCCTCTCTAACTTTTACTTTATTTTAGTACTAATTTGTTTTATTTCTTGCTTACATCGTCTTTAGGATATATTTAATTGCACATTTTCTTACTTGTATCAATCTTTAGTTTTCTTGCTTCTATACTTCGTATTGTTTTGCATGCCCAATGAAGCAAATGTCTTTGTATTAACCATTTGAGTATTTTTTCCTATTTGTTAGTGAACAGGGCAAAAAGATATAATTTCTTTAAATGACAAAACCGAGAGCAGACATATTTCGATATCTTCAGAAAGCAATTGTGAAGATCTAATTGAAAAAATTATCAAATCAAATGTTGGGTTTGAAAGAAAAATAACACGAAAACATAAAGGAAGAGAAGGCTTGTAATGCAAGTCGATTTCATTATATCAAGATCTTTTACCTTATCCTTAGAAGATATCTTCAAATTCTTTAATTCTTATTTTCGACGGTTATACTACACTCAATAGCAAATGAATGGCTACAATGATCTGCAAGTACAAAGAACGGTAGTCAATTTTCGAGACAATTCTAAAGGCCGGTCCAAACGCAACGTTTTATCCAACGTTTTACCTGTTCAGTCAAAACGGTCAGTCAAGACGTTGAAAATTCGCGTGTCTACACAACTACGTTTTGATTACGTTTTATCTGAGGTTTTTGCTCAGTTTTGTAGATTCAGCGATAAAAGAAACATTACTGTTAGCTATTTGTTCAGTGTGTCTTGTGAAAAGAAAGCCAGAAAATGCTCATTATGCTATACAAGTCAGTCGTTTTCTTGTAAAACTATGTTCGTTTCATACGTCTTTCGGCGCGAGCTCCGTCTTTGTTCAGTTCAGGTAAAACTTTCGTTTGCTATCCATACGCAACGTTTCGCCTGATACGTCTTGACTGAACAGGTAAAACGTTGGATAAAACGTTGCGTCTGGACCAGCCTTAAATCTAGAAACTTGAAAATAAGCTAAACAAAAAGAAAATTGTAACCGACCATGCAAAGGACCGTAAGAAGTGCTGGCAAAATGGTCGCCAGCCATATAATAACTAGAAGGGTAGAGATAGAATAGAAAATTTTTGTATGTGCTCAAAATATAAAAAACGAAAAGTGAAGTTGTTAATGTCTTGAGATTAAGCGATTGATTTCATTTCAAATATTATCATTGAAATTAAAAGATTAAAAGTATCGTGGCTGTAAAAACATGGTAAGGTACACAAGAACGTTAAGTTAACAAATATGCAAATCTCAAATTTTCAAAAAATTTTAATACAGTTAGAAAATCTTTAGTAATAATCTTTACCATCCAAGACAATTTTTTTACTTAGTTTCAAGGTTTCACGAAGATTACGTCGATAAGTTGCTTTTCAGGTCTCCCAAGAATTTCCTTTAACATATTTGCAAGAAAATAACTGAAAAAATCAATCATATATATTTTGAACTGAATCTGTGGTATCATCTATCCGCTGTGACTCATGACTACAAAATAAAAGTGTGGCAATGTACATTATTCTCATGAAATGCAAAGAGTAAGTTTCTTCGATGTATAAGGCACACCACACACACCCATACCAGCGAAAAAGCGTCAGGTAAAGTGCCACTTCGAATGGCGTAAGTTACAGGCAGCTCTAGCAGTTTTTTCGTAGTCTTCTGGAACGATCGCAAAGTAATGCAATTACCAAAAAATGTAAGGCAAGCACTTTGATATAGGTTTGATCACCTTCGAAGAACAGTTAGCTTAGAATCTAAGGAAAAATCTATTAAACCTCCAACTACAGCCTTTCTGATAAATCTTCGTGCCAGACTCTTTAAAAACCATGCCCACATTAACAGATTCAATGTTTTTTCGCTTGTAACAAGTATACTACAAATTGGTGTCATTAAAACAATCAGTACTAAGACTTCAAGCTACAAGCTAATATCGTGACGCTTTCCAAAGGACACTACCGAAACTCTTGTTACGCTCAAGAACATAGTGAGAATCTGCGTTCATTCTTTGTGTCTAGTCCAAACCTGCATATCAAGGTAAAGGCATGAATGGTAATATCATCTTATTAAAAAAGGTTTATTTTAGATAAAAAGATGAAAGCGCATTGGCTTTGCTGCTGCGTGCCTTCAGTACCCCAGTGTCCACACCACGCAATGGACACGACTAGCAACCAGCCCTAGCTTCGTCCTGCAAAGAAAATTGCTTTGTTTCCGTTTTTATTTAATTTTAACCTTTGAAGATCAAGGTGGCGTTTTTCGAGCTGCACCATGGAAAGTTTTTTTGTACATAATCGGTCGATGTACTGATATGTGAAAAGACTTTCTGAGTAGGACCACGTAGGAGGTAAGTATAGAGTTTCAAATGCACAAAAAGCAAACGACGATTGGTAACACTCAACTCTGTCGATACTATAACCTACACTATTTATACTATTAGAAAGACCTATCTCTGTTGGACTAATTATTTTCAAGATACTTCATACCTGTCAAAGAAAAATACAAAACATGGCCTGCTTTGATGGTTTGATTCGTTTTATATTCCAAAGTAAATAATGTATAATACTCAAAGTTCCCTTTCGATGCGACCTTTCCTTCCTGAGATACCAATTTTTAGAGAAAAATCCAGATATTGTATTTGAACCTATCCTTGATAGTTTTTAATCCTTCCATTATTTCTTCCGAATGACGATTATTGAATTCAAAGTAAAACTACCAATCTGAGACTATTAGAACAACTTCCGATGATCCGTTTAATAATGACTTTTGCATCCGTGCTGTTGTTTAAAAGTCCAGGTGGAATTCTGATCAAATACCCGAAGCTTTGTGATAATAACTCAAATAGTAAATATACGTTCAAACATGATTTTTTTGATCAATTTTGATCCTTCCAATGTGATCTTAGATATTGCACAGATTCTTGGAGTTGATGGAGAAACTGTGCTTTGGTAGTCCATCTATCTCTGCCATGTGAAGTTTAACTCTTAATTGGGAAGCCATCTACTGAAAATGTGTTTCAGACAGTTTTTGATCATCATTTCTTTTGACTAAGATTGCTCAAGGGATGACGTAACTAACCATCTGCTTCAGAGTGAAGAAGCTACTAACTTCAAAGCGTAATCATGATGGAACAAACATAGTTCCGCACATTTCTCTAAACAGAGCCACGGATAATTCTAAAGACTCAGTAATTTCACTGTCTATTGGTATGTTTGATCCATCACGATTATGACTTGAAGTTGGCTGCTTCTTTACTCTATTAAAACAGGATGATCAATTCAAGATCGCATTTTCTCGTCATGAAAAATAACTTTTCCACGTTGTTTTGGCACCGTTGCTCTTTCTTTAAAGTCTCAACTGAAATTCCGATCAAATACTTGAAGCTATTCCTTCAAACGCGATTTCTTTGTTCGATTTTGATCATTCCACTGACATCTTGGACATTGTACAGATTCCTGGAGTTAGTGGAGTGATTACTCTTCAATAGTCAATTAATTTTAAGCAAGAGCAATTCCTAACTGGAAATCAATGTTGGCGTTTTCGTCTCCAATGGGTCTGTTATTCGAACGCCTCCAGATTATTCGTTCAAGAGTCACTTTTTTCCATCAATGAAAATGAACTCTTTCTGTACTGTTTCAGCAGTGTCGCTTTTCAAGAACCCAATTGGAATTCTGATCAAATACTCGAAGTTTATAATTCAGGCAGTAAACATCCGTCCAGAAATGATGAATTCAAATATTTTATTGATTGATCTTAGTCCGTCCAGTGGTATCTTGGATTTTGTACATACTATTTTTGAAGTTAGTGCAAAGATTTTGGTCTGTTAGTCAATTGATCGCTGCTTTGTGAGGATCAATTTCTAACTAGAAATCAATTTCGCTCTTTCTGTCTTCATCAAGACTGTTACACAACTTATGATTCAAAGGGATGTAACGTTTAAAAATCAGGAGGTATATTCGTAAGATCTTGAAGAATTATGGTAAACAAGATCGCACCTTTATCATTAAACCCCTGTAGTTTTTTTAATTTACTATCGATCTGATTTCAAATCTATTAGTTATACAATTTTAAATACGATAGGAAGTTTTTTCATAGGGTTAAAGCAATTTTATCTCACATCACCAACCTACTGTGATTAAAAGTAAACGTAAAACATTGAAATAATATAGTAACCTTCTTTTTCCTGATGAATTTCTTGATAAAGAATCGTCAATTATGTTTCTTCGACTTTTACTGTTGTTTTTATTATTATTATTTATTATTTATAAGTAGTATAATGCAATTGTTTGAAATCAATTCGATAATAAACAAAAAAGATACAGAGCTATGTTGATGAAAAGTGAGACACTATATGTGTGTGTATATATATATATATTGACGAAGCTCGTTATTAAGTAACAATAGCAAAGTTTATTTTGAAATTGCGAGATGCAATTTGAATTCACAGAATTCATGAGCATTTCTGCGAATAGCAGTTGCAGTTATTTTTCTGTCGTTTCTTTATTCATCGAATTATTATCAAATCGCTGCTGTCAATGTTACAATGGCTAGATAAGAAGAATTTTATTATCAAGTTCATGTAGTCTCAGATTCTACGGAATAATATTCAGACGGTAAAAGATAAAATACAAAATAGAAAACTGTGATACAACAAAAAGATTTTGAATTTTCTTTTTCTATTTTCTGAATTACAGAACTTTTTTTCAATAAAAAATATATTTTTAAATATTTTGCAGAACAATAAAGACAAATAATTTTGTAAATAAATTTAAAAGCAAAACGAAAAAAATATCAATAAACCAACATTCCTGAGACATACATAGATATGCAACCCTCCGAGTAAAATCAACCGTCTAAAGAACACAAACTCAAATGGACTTTTAAAAGAAAGGTAATATGAAGGCCGGAGGCTTCAAACCAGCGAGCTACCTCACTTACGTTCGGAGTGCCGTGCTTTACCGCTGCATAACTAGGAAAAGTAGTGGGAGTATAGGCGGAAAGTTTGAACGCTGCGCTTCTTCGAACTTCAATGTTACCTCACTTAGTTCTTCTCGGACTGTAGTTGTGTCTGGTTGCTGGCGAGCTTTTCTGTTACTTCCGGTGTTTCAACGTTGTTACCGGAGCGGAACTTGCGGTTACAGACCGAAGCGATTTTATTTTTAAAATAATCAGTGGAGGAGTGTTGTTATTGTGTTGCCTTAGTTACGTATTAATCAATAAATAAGGACGTTTTTTTATCTTTGACTGTATTATTATTAGAATTTGTCAAACTGGATGTACTGGCTTATTAGTTTTACTATTGTGAGAAATACTGAAAATAGAAGATTATTGATGTGCTAATAGGATTTTATACAAAAGTGACTCAAGAGGATTTTATATCTTTTAAAGATTTTCAAGACTCATTTCCTTATAGTAAATAAAATGAAGAAGTTTTAATCATATACAAACGTTGCCAAGTGTAAAATTGAGAATTGTCTTCAAAATGACGGCGGTGGTGTTTTTAACCCTTTTAGCACTTTTTGGACGATTAGTACAACCCCTCGAATTAAGAGCCGGAGCTTATGAAGATTTAGTAGTTGGAATCACCGATTCAGTACCCATTAGTGATTGTAGGACGATTTTAACTAATCTTGAGGTAAGAATCATTTATTTTATTATAAATCAACTATTGTATATTCAAATGAATTTACTGTTTCGCTTTCCGCTTTAATTGGAATTTAAATACCTTTCTTATCAGTGGAATATTGATATTGGATTATGATTATGAGAAATATCTTTTTTTTTGTTTTTCTTGTTTTTACGATGTTTCTTTTTTTAATTTTCTCTATTAGAAGAATTTGTTTGCCTGTTTAATACATACTTTGACATAACAAACAATTGAAAGAATATCCCGAGAGAGAAGGAAGATAATAATCGAATGTTAATTTATTACACAAGTGGGAAAATCGAAATAAAAAGCGAAACAATAAGGAAAGTATTACGCAATAAAATTTTATCAAATTCAGTGTTACAGAAAATGTATTTAACAAAATCCTTGAACCGTTAACAATACAGTGATTTTAGGCCGTTGTAATAATAACGTGACAATATTTTTGTTGTACTTATAATGCATTCTCAGATTATATATCTTTTTGTTACTTTTAACAATGAAGTTATTATTTATTACGTAGCTGAGATTGTTTATTAGAATAAATATGTAATTGCGATAATAAATGCATATTTGTGTAACAAGAGAAATCGGACAGACTAACAAGGAGAAAATTAGCAAAAATGACAATCTTCAAATCAATTAGTAGTCTTCATTACAGGGAGAATTGTATGCAAATGATCTTCAGAAATTTAATCTACGTTAACAAACACTAGACTAAACAACTTGTGTTTGTTTATTTATATTTAATTGCATTATTGGTTTCTATTTAAATTAATAATTAGGAAAAATTTATATGACTATAGTTTTAATTAAATTATAAAAGAGCTGGTAGTATTTTTCCAGGATGTTGATGTTGCTATTTTTTGTGAATACTCTACCGAAATTGCTGAATAAGCAAAATTGTCATTACGCGTTTTGCATTATTATTGCTAACTCATCAAAACCATATTTCGGAAAACTGAATACAATACTGAGTAAAAAAACAGGCAGCAGTTTATTTCGTTTTTAGGAATTATGGATTTATTATGTAAATGTAAAAAGAAATAAGTTGAAAAACGCGTTTTTAGCATTTCCGGTTTTCATAAATGCTCTACTTAAGTAAATAAATTTGTGGGTCTGTTAAACAAAACGTTTAAACAGGTTTGAGGCTTAGCCTTCAATTGTGTATTCCTTTTACCCACTTTTTGGTTTCATAAATTTTCTGTTGACATAAATATGTGATTTTTATGAAAAATCTGTATATAATTTATTGTTGTGCGTTTTGATTATATTATTAAACTTCCCGCTTTTAACTTTTTTCATATAAGAAAATTTTAAAAAATGAACAATGTATGCATGTATGCAAACGCTTGTAAACGGAAAACTTGATATACTGCAGATAATTCTGCAGAACATAACGCCACTGATAAAACAAATCCCTCAGGTGAAACAGCTGCATAGACCACAGCGATAACTCTTATGATTCAGTAAACAAGATCTTGTAACAGTTTTGCATTCCATTATAGATATTTCGATTTTGTTAACTCCGTGGTTAACCGTCTCTTTTCGTAACTGATATCAGTCAAACTGTACAATTTCATTTTAATTCTTTACAGTCGATTTTAGCACATGGCCTTTTGTTGAAATAGCTTTCAAGATTATAGGAAATTCAAGCAGATTAAGATTCTCTCAAATCAATTTTATTAAAAAATAAATAAAAAAATTTTTATCCTTTTACTGATCAATTTTTGGCTTGCTTTTCAAAGAGATTTTGAAAATTGTTAAGTTTGCAATTTAACGAAATCGAACGTTTGAACTTTGCTTAATCTCACAATAGATCAAAATTCTGCCTTTGTTTTATTTCACGCAACTAGCTACGTGACATCTCACCGGTCGGTATTTTTATCAGCCTTGGAAAAAACAAAATAAAAAGCCATTAACATAACTTCAGATCCGCCTGAGGCTTCAACTTTCCCCTTTCCCAAAAGGGAATCTTGCTGGTTCAGTTTGGTTTCCTAAGTAAACTCTTTGCGAAAGAAAAACGCACGCAACCTTTGCTATTAGCCTGTGCTGAGATATTTGCAAACTCTTTTTGGGAACTTTGTCTTCCAGAAAAAAATTAATCACCAAATAAAAAAAGGGAATCACAGTTTCTCAGGTTTGTATGAATTTCTCTTAGAAAATGCAAAAAATTAAATTTCCTTTATGTATTCATTACATCAAATCAGCGTTTGCCAGAATCATATTAAGCAAGAATCAAGAAATTTAAATAACAATTTTATTATTGGATTGGAAATCGACCATTCAATAATAAGCTCTATTTAAGTGTCCAATTTTGTCTTTACATGAAACCAAAGATATAAAAATGCTAGGCTATTGCTAAACTCGTAAAAAATGCTTTTTGGCACCTTTTCATTATTTAATAAAATACAAATCTCTTTTGGTCCAAGATTTCTAAAATTCCCAAAGTTGGAATTTCTCTTAACATCAAATAATCAATAAAAAAATTATTAAACTTTAATTCCTTAATAAACTCATTTATTTATTGAATAATAAATATCGAGCATCGATAAACAATAATAATAAAACCGGTCCCATTAAAAGATAATAATCGTATGTTAACGTAGCTTGATTAAGGGGGTCTTGTGTATAAGTAGGGGTACATCAGAAACCGCGTTCAAGATGACAGCAAGCCATCATTAGTTGCTGATTGGTGCACAAAAGCTCTTAATAGGACCACAATGCTCTTTTATGTATTCTATATTCGGGCCACCATAGATGATTTCGTTTTCGATAACTTTATTATATTTCAATCTGTTTTTAAATCCTTTTACTCTTCTTCTTTAATTAGCGGTTAAGATTTGAATTTAAACAGTCAACATATAATTTTAAAGATGTTGCAACATAGTAATATTTCTTGCTACTATAATCATGAACAAGCAGCAACGTTTGTCATTTTGGTGAGTGTCAGATTAAAGCTCTAAATCTTGGTCTTAGAAAGAAATATGTTTTAGATGATTATAACTTACAGGTCAACGTACAAGAGTTAACTTTGAACTTTAACTCTTTTCTGGAATTCATTTTCGTATTTTTAAATTTTGTTAAAGTTACAAAAAATGTAATACTTCTAATCAAGCATTTAAAATCATTTAAAAAACGATTTACAGAATGAAAAGAAAAAAATAACGTGCGTGTTGTTAGTTCGAAGAGAGTTTTTAATCTCCTACATCATGGGTAACCTGACCACTGACCAGTCATTAACTCGAAATCAGATATGAGCGTTTAAAGTAAACCAAGTGAAGATTTTTCTCACCAACTTTAGGGCTCGAAGTGTGGATAATGCGTAAGTTCAATTTTGTGGATTCACGTAGTCCATGTAACTGTAATAATTGTTCTTATACTAGAAAAATGTTATACTTACTATACCATAACAGCGAGAAATCAGCCATCTTATTGTTATTTAATCAATTATTGGGAACTTCTTGTTTAATTGTTTTGTCGAGTTTGCTGCTGGTAAAAAACAGCTTTATACAATCTAAGACTCTTTGATGATGACATCTCGATTTATCTAATCGAGTTAACTATCTCCTGTATTTGATGATAGTTTTAGTTAGTGCAACATGAATTTAAGCTAAGAGTATATGAGCGAGTTTTGTCTCATCAGTCAATAATAAAAACAACTTCCAATTTCAAGATGTGTGTACCATTACTGAAGTAACATTCAACTGCAAAGATCATTTATTTTATGTAACAACAGAGAACATACAGCAATTTCTATGTTATAAAGGTACATCCCACACGGTAGTCGGCAAGGCCGAGTAGCTGAACTTATAAGTTGTACCGATTGACGTGTCGCGTTTCATTCATTAAACATCTCGCCCTATTAGTACGTTCTCATGATCACATTTGAAAAACTTGCAACAATTACTGAACAAATTTGATAAGTGGCAATGTCGCTCATTGTGGATGCATCTTAAGGAATTCAGCCTGTAAAAATGGCCTCTGTAACAATATTGACTGTATTCAGCATGAAGCCGATAATTTCTGTGGACCGATATTTAAAAGTACACACACAAAACTAAAATGCGAAATGGAAAGGCACCAATATTAAGAAAGAAGACCATAAATCATTATTGTTAGTACAAACCATGTATCTTTTAAAGCAAACCGCCATAATCTTTTAAATGGAATCCTCCAGGAAAATTCCAGTTTTCTACTCGTCAAGGAGAGAATTGTCGCCATTCTTATTAAAGTAACGAAGTCTTCGTCCATGAATTTATTGACATTTTTGTTAATTCCTTGAAAATATTGAAAGAATGTACGTACCTATAATACAACACTTGAATGTATTCCTTAGAATAAATCTTTAAATGAATGGACTTGCATGTTTACTAATGAATGTATTTTCCAAATCTCTTCTTATCTTCAGGAAA
This sequence comes from Ignelater luminosus, assembly GCA_011009095.1. Taxonomy (NCBI): domain Eukaryota; kingdom Metazoa; phylum Arthropoda; class Insecta; order Coleoptera; family Elateridae; genus Ignelater; species Ignelater luminosus. The sequence continues at coordinate 55,856 of VTPC01004508.1, forward strand.
GTACGTTTTTGCTAAATTAAAAAAAATGTTTTAACACAAATTGTAGTAAAGATTTTACCTAAAGTATTTTAAGTTGCACAATAGTTTTCAAATGGATAATAATTGCTGATACATGAACAAAACTCAGCTAGAAAATAGAAACACGACGGGAATACTCCAAATATGCTTAAATTGATTGTCTAAAGATGCGTCCACACTAGAGCACGCACGATCATTTGTGGGTGTATCATAAAATAATTTTATTTTTTATATGTGGTCGATAGACGAATAGATTCTGCGAAAGCACCCACGAGCACGAATATTTGACTTGAGCAAGTTCCAGAGGCTTAATAACCAACAGCTCGCGTTTGTGCTCACTGCTCAAGCCTGGAAGCTTCTCATGTAACATTTTTAAGCAGTTTTAAGATCGTTTTGAACAAGATTTGTAACAAAAAAAGATGATCTAGTAGTAGTCGGAATATGAAATTAAAAACTTTTAAGTGTTTGTTTCGAAGACTATTTCACTGGTTGAAATTTTAAAAAGTTCAAAATTCTTTAAAAACACAAAACCAAACTCAATGATTTGCAGTCGAATTACATTTTTGTAAAGGAATTTTTAAAATTGACTAAACATGGTTGGAATATGGCTGCTAAATATGGGAACCAATTCGTTTAGAATTTTCGTTTTGGGTAGTTTTTGAAATTCCTAATTTTGAAAATGATCTGACAAATAGATTTTTTTAAAGATGATCTTGAATGTAAGCTTTTCTCAACTAGAAAATTCTAAAAAAATTATTCAACATTTTGATCAATCCTATTTTAGTTGATTTTGGAATTCCTTCAAGTTTAAGAAAGTAACTACATCTTTACAGAAGTAGATTTTGGAAGTTTGATTTCACTTTAGTTTTTGAAAATATTCTGAAGCTAAAATTATTCTATTTTGTTCGCTGAAATAAGTTGTGTTCTAGAATCGGTTTGTGTGCTTATGAGGTAAACTAGATTTGCTTCGATATTTTCTTCTGTTTTGCATGACGGTTTTAGCCAATCTGTCTTGCCGTACACGTGCACTCAATAATCTAATTGTGCTGTTAGTTATACAGAGAACACATAGATACACATACTTGAACAAAATCCTGGGATTTAAACTTGAGTAAAAATTTACTAGAATGGAAGTGACCATTGGTGCAACTACTTGAGAACGCATAGCGTGAGCAACTATAGAAATGAAAATATTCCGCTACATTTTGCAAAATCAGTAAACCGATCTAATTTATTGCTTGTATAAAAATCATATCATGCCAAGATTATCGGGATCAATGCAACTGGCACTGTGACCTAGGAGCTATATGTAACTCCTCTTCAGTTCGATGTAATCAAAGTTGTTGGTCGGAAATCTACAGCTTTGGTCTGGTGATGTAAGCGTACGAATTAACTTCTTGGCAATAAACTATGGAGGACGGCAAAAAGTAAGCATGACTAAAAGAAAAAACCGGATGCTTTTTGGACGCCAACACAATCTCATAGAAACTCTCAGGAACGTCGAAGGATCTTATGACAACTCCAGGATCTTCTACAGGATCGATGCTATCATGCAAATTCAGAATCTGGGATGGTGAATTTACTTCCGTTGTTGGGAATGACTGAAATATTAGTTTTGATGAGTGTGGGCAAATTTTTTGACATGTCTGAATTGATGGTAGCATTTATTGATAATATTACGGGCTATGAAAAATGAAATAGTCACGACGTTGCAGAATCATGCCAACTACAAGATCGCCGGTATTAATGACACATTTTTTGTAGAGTCGCTTAATGTAACCTTGTGGGAAAGGGGAGACGCGACGGTACTTAGTTATTCTATTGAAAGTTATTATTCTGTAGTAGTTACTCTTTTCAAGAAATGCAGTATAGCTCATGGTCTTATGTCTGCGTGTATCAATTCCTGTCTAATTCTCTTTTCTTATATTTATTATCTAACGTTTATTAAGGTTATATATACAGATTTTCCGGTAGATACGAATAATGTCTGATTGGTACATCATTCTAATCAAACGATTAACCAAATATGTAAAGTTTCTATTAATTATACAAAGTTATTTTTTGGCTTCTGAAGAGGATTATTTTAAGCAATTAATGCTAAGCCAGATTAAGATAATTTGATTAAACCTCTCATTAAAAGAAAGCACTGTGGCATTATTTATGCAAAAAGCTGTACGTTTGCATTATTATTACAAGCCTTCATTAGATGTTCTTTAGGTTTTACTTTTAGTCAAGTTAATTGCGCAATAGTTGTTCTCTTCAAATCTTCGATGTATTTCTTCAGTGCTTTAGTTTTTTCTTGTTTGACAATCCACATTTACAACTACGCAAAATGTCTTAACAATTATTATAATAATGAGCAAACTACAATTTAAAAAAAGTTTAAACGTGGTCCTTGAGTTATGAACTGTAGTAATATTTTCATGCCATATTGATTTTTCATTTTGCTACTGACGTCACGAGTTTATTTTAGAAGTATTTCGGGATTATATTTGACAAGGGGTTCATTTTAAATTTATTCGTTCTCGTAGCTTCATATTAACGTCTATTATTCGGAGGTTTTCAAATAAAACATAATCCGACTTTTCAATTTTCTCATTCGTTTTCAGAGCTATCAACAAGTTAAAATATTGTATCATCTAATCGCTTCTCATTCTAACCAAAGATGTTTCCATAACAGTTTATTGGATGGCTTTGTAAATTCAATTAAAAATGAAAGTAAAATGTAATTCCTATTCTATTCAATCTGAAATTCAATTTACTAATAGATAATAATAGTAAGCTAAAGTAGGATTAATTTGATGGTTATTAACCCAAAAATAGTATGCGATGGTAGATTTTACTTTCAGAATCCAATAGATATCTTCCAACCAAGGTTAACATCTCCTAATAACGAAGTAATAAATTCGTACATTCATTTTCCTTGATGCTAACATTTTTAAAATTTTTCTTTTAATAAACTAAAAAGAATTCCTTATGTTTTTAATATGCATGCCGATTTCCCAACCTTTTAACTCCTTTTACATAAAATAAAATACGCCGCCTGTTTATTTATGTTAATTCTATGATCACTACAATATAGCATCCACCTAGCGGCCACATTTAATCGCATGTTTTCGTTGTAACCGTCTCAGTTATCTTAATTCATAATAATATTTCTCGTGAGCGCGTACGATCCCATGACTCCAAGCTAAACACGTACACCTAACGGCCACGGCTTTTATATTTTTATATATTATAACACTATTTTATTCTCTTCTTGCTTCATTGCTCCAAATGGTGAGAAATTTCGTTTATATCAAAACGATTCAATTGCATGCGAGGAATTTTTTCTTGTGGTTTTTCGTTTGAATAAGTGAAACGAAATATTTTTAACCGAAGCTTTTGTTTTCTTATTTATATATGGTTATAGTTGAGCGATTTCAATTATAGATTAGACGTGAAACCAATTACTAGTTTTTTTAAGACGGGAAAATGGGTTAACTTTAAAGTCTTAAAAAAGAGGAGCTTTTAATTAAACAATTTTAATTAAGTTAGTAGAATCAAATATTGCAAAAAATATTAATTTCTTATATCGGAATCGTTTTGATATTAATTAAAAAATAGTTAATTTCTCCATAAAAGGTAACAAATTTTAATTATCATTTAAAAATCATCAGTTGAAAAAAAAATTGAAAACAAGGAATGGGCGGGTGCCTATAATATTAAACTGAATAAGTAGTAAGCGCTTTAATAAAAAAAAAATTCTAATATGCTAATAACTCATCTACATTTGTACGTACATCACGTTAAAAAACTTCAACACTCGATCAAGCAACAAACCCGCTTTTGTTATCGCTTGAACAATTTGTCACTAATTATTAATTCTAATGTGACTGCTCATTAATATTCAAGAATTTATGAAGATTGAGCCATAAAGAATTTATAAAAGTTAATTGGATAATTAATAAGCGCTCTCATAGAATAAACTTCGGGTCTCATCTTTTTATTCTCGTTTTTAATATGCCCCCATTTAACAATAAGAAATCAAAAAGGAAAAAAGTGGGCTTTATTTATAGTCCTGTAAATAACTAAACACGGTGGCTGTTCACTTAATTAGGAACTGCAAAGAAGCCATACATTAAAAATGTTGACATGTATTGATGTGTAACCCTTATGTGCATTTTTATAAGAACCAACCGCTTCATAGCCTACCGGAGCTACCGGACTTATTTATGCAGAGTTTTGCCTTCAGGCAAGCGATGCGGTCTTTTAGGCCATCGTAAACTTTTGAGGCCGATATTGAATTAGTTTGGTGGTCGAAGTTATTATTTCTTTCCCACAAATGGATGTGGTTTTGCGGTTTTTTCATTATGATTTTTGTAGTTTTGAAAATTGTTTTTTTAGTTCATACGTAAATTCTAACCTAGATTTTATATTCTTCTTTATTGAACTACTTTAAATTCCTTTCATTTTTATTCGCAGGTGTGGAATTTAAATGGAATGAAAACAAATTTAAATTGATCCATAAATTGTCTAAATGTATTTTTTGCAGAACAAACGAGAGAAAACTAGACATAAATATAACAACAATGTATAACTGTTAAAGATTTGTTTTCTAACCTATCGTTGAAATTTCTTATCTGGTAATGATAAATTCTAATGTTTAAATAATCGAATGCGGAAGCTTTTCAGACAAAAATAACCTGGGGAACAAATTATTACACAACAAAGCGTAAAAGAAGGTCACATACTTTTAACATCGTAAGTTATTTTTACGTCGGTAAACAAAAATCATGACGACGTAGATCGCAAAAAACAAACAGTAGTAGATAATAATAATTATTTTCCATTTAAAATTGAACAATCTAGGAAACACAGAATCTAGTGTTGTATTTACTCTTCACTTGACACCTGTACACGTAACTGGGCGAGGCTGTACAAGGTTATTGAATAATTAAACAATCCCACGACTCTTCATTTTCCATCTTCGTTTTTTCTATTAACATTATTTTCACCTTAACTTACCGAGAAATTTATTTTTCACGTCTACGCTGTAGTAATTTATTACAAATTGTGAATCAGTCTTTATCTTTAGCTTCTTAATACCTATAACCTTATAATTAGAACACAATAAAATTGTTTAAAATTTATTCATTTACCGCTACCGTGTGCAATATTTACAGCACGTACACAAGCTTGTATCTCCGCAGTATTATTGGTAGCTCTACCAGTGACAGGTTCCGAGACATTTCTAATATAAAATGAAAACTACATTACATATATTTAGAAGTAAATACATTTGAATGTTAACATACAAGGGATGATTGTTACCAAACCAAACACCAATTCCTGCTTTTGCATTTAATTTTCCGTTATTTTCACATGCACCATCAGTGAAAACAACAACATAATCACCTTCTTTTGTAAAATCATAACGTGGCCTTTTACAATTATTAGAAGTAGAAGAATCAAGTTCAGAAAGTGATCTTCTGACTGATGTTGCAGTGTTATTTGTATCACCAGCACTGGAATTTTGTGTAATGGAAGAGAGTTGTCTCTTAATATCCATTATTTCACATTTTAGTAATTTAAGCCTTTTCTCTGCTTTTTCTAATCTTTGGGTCAAATCTAACACATTATTGGAATCTCTAGAATTATATACTATTTTACGTGGTTTCTTACAATTACTATGTATTTGCTGTACCTATTCATTCCTGACATTGTGAAAAGTAATTTGTTACTTGTTAGTAAATTGTAATTATTGTAGAATTGTTGCGCATTATAATAAATTCTTCTGTTTAATAAGGAAAACACAATTTTGTTTCGTAAACAGAATCTCATACCATACATAACCTACATCAGCATGTAAACGTAAAACACTTGCGTTAGTTACAGTGATGTCAAATCTTAGCAGAGCAAAGCATTAAGAAATGAGTTATTTAATTTTATATTTAGCTTATTTCTTTTTCTTTTTAAATATTTATTAATGCACTGAGATCTTACTTAATTTTTTTTTAATACAAATATTAAATTAAAACAAAACATACAGAGCCAACACAAAGAAGCAATGAAGATTAATTATTGACAACATTGACAACACTGTGAATCTTGTTAATTTTTCTAATCGCTCTAACCTCACTTTTATAATCTGTCATGATTAGTGATTTGTTGAGAAAAGTATTAAAAGCACATGTCTTCTTATACATTTGGTCAAAAAGCCTTCACTCCAGTTCCACCAGATAAAGGTAGTTTTCCGTTAGATCATGAAGGTCTGTGTAAAAAACTGATGATAAAATATATGAAATGCCTGCGTACCAATGATAATGATAATTCATTTTGTCGAGAAGAAGCACGTGATTATTTAGCTTGTCGTATGGATAATAATTTGATGACTAGAGAAGATTGGTCTAAATTAGGTTACAGTGATTTATCAGAAAAATCTGCAGAATAATTGCAAGTTTTGTTTTATTAAATATCGTAGGTATGGTCAACTTGTTAATAGGTTGTACTAGTAGCGTTGCCACAATAAAATTGCCAGTTCTTATAAGAGATTTATTGGAACAAAATTCTTTTAATGTTGAGGTAAAATATATAATTGATATATCGTGTATATTAAGTTGAAATGAAATATTTAAGATTCAAGTTATTACAACTGAGCGTGCTCGACATTTCTTTACAAAAGAAGAGCTTCCAGAAAATGTAGTACTATATACAGATGAAGATGAATGGAAAACTTGGACCAAAAGAGGGGATCCTATTATTCATATCGATTTAGGAAAATGGGCCGATATCTTTGTTATTGCACCTTTGGATGCTAATACATTAGCTAAAATTGCCAATGTAAGTAAATTATCTTATTAACATAATTTATGATTTTGTTTATCATAATTCTAGGGAATTTGTGATAATTTACTGACTTGCACTGCACGTACCTGGGATGTAAAAAAACCTCTTTTGTTTTGTGTTTATGAATTATTCGAATTAGTTTTGATGTTAATTATATGCATACATTTTATGCTCCAGAGATGTTAAAATCTGTTAATGATTATTAAAGGTATCATTAATTCTTAATTCCGAGACATTGTTTTGTTTAATAAAGCCATTAATATTTTTAATACACATGAGCTCTACTAATGCCTTTATATACAAGTTGCATTGTAATGAGAACATTAATTTCCTCTTATTTGTTTCAAAAAATATAATATCACCTTAAGAATATTTTAATATTCTCAGACATGAAGCGAAGAAAATATTTGCATAACTGCAGACGAAATGAAAATGTTACTTAACACTAGAATGCAAATCTGTGGCAAGGCAGAAAAAATAAAAGTTAAAATTAAACAAAAAAGTAGCGAGAGTATGCCAGGCATACAGTTGGAATTCGATAAATTGAATTTTCAAAATTCTCAGTTACAAAATTAATTTCAGACCAAAATGATAGGCCCTTTACAGCTATCAGTCTCCTCTTAAATACCCAACCATCATTCCTAGATTTTTTCTTCTAAATCCCCCGCTGAACGTATCTGAGATTCTAATGAAGGTCAGAATATTTATCCAAACCAGTGAGCTCATCTCCACTTCCCGAAGCATTCTAACTCTGAAAGTTCCAAACCTTACTTGCCTATAGGCTTTGGATTTCAGTAGGAATTGGATTTGGATTTTACCTTCCCATATGGTGAGTTCGTCCGTGCTCATCTTTACCAACGAACTACACGTCCGCGAACAAAGATAGAGAAATCAACAAGAATCTAGTTACTACTAATATCGTAATACTCTGAAAACGTGTCAAGCATTCGATACATGAACGTCAAATCGTTGACAAGTAATGTAATTATAAAACTGCTGCCTGTATTTGAATCAAAAACTTCATGATAATAAATAAACTGTGAACCTTGAATGAAGAGTCAGTCAGTCACATTGTACTGAAATTAGGCAATGTACTAATGAAATAGCGAAATATTAGGAAGAAAGCTATCAAACAGTGAGGACATTGGAAGGTTAATAACCAACAAATAACTACAGTGATTTCTTACCTGATCATTTAATAACCAATACCTAGTAAGCGGGAGCAATTCTTGGACTTTCTTACTTCTTCGAATAGTGAAATTTGGATTTTCCCAAAATTTTGTCTAAATTGATATCTCAAAAAGACATTTAACTTATCCTCTTCACTATCCATTGAGCTTTGATCAAAAGACATCATTATTAAAGGGAGAGCTAGAAACGACTCTACAGTATGGGCCCGAGTTCGACCATACAAATGAAAAAGTACTAAAAAACAATTTGTTTATTCATAACCATATTGTAAATTATATTTTGCAATATTATTAATGTTATTAAATATTCTCAGAAATGTAAATTCTTTTAAAACTTGATGGGTAATAGATTTTTCTATTCAATAATTTTTTATCTTCTTTTATTAATGTGATCATGATCATTGTTACAAGACAAAAACTAAGCACACTCAAACTTTTAAGTAATAAATTTTCAATAGACAGCCCACCAAAGAAGAGTACCGTTGTATAAGAAAGCGATTCCGTTGTGGAGTATGCCTAATTTCACGCATGTTATGTTTATGTAGATGCGAGCACTAAACATATACCAACAGCCTAGCTAACTCGTCATAGTCCATGCAAGTATTTTTTAGGTCAAAGGAGCCCACATATTTCACTATAGGTCGATTCAAGTAGTGTTCGTTCGGTAATTTAGAAGTTAAAAGAAACTTGAGAACTTAAACAAAACGTTTAAAGTGTTTAAAAGGTATTGCGTGCGGAAACGCTCAGTTAATCAAGAAAAAAAACTTGCACGCTTTAAAATTGAAAATGGAGAGTACCCTTTAAGTTATTATATTCTTCTTTTTTTGTCAAAAGTGTGATTTGTTCACTAATTTTACGGTTTGGGTTATTATTATTGTTCTTGTAACGGGAATACAATTATCTTTACGGAATAGGTTTTTTCCTGGACTTTTTCCAGAGAAGAACTAAAATAATGACAATTTAATTATCTGTTTTGTTTATTTCTCTGATTTGCAGGATAAATATATTTACAGTACATTAAGATATTTTAGGTAATTATTACTTGTGTGAAAGCAATTTATTTACGAGAGGTAATGTTAACCATCATAAAGTGATTATTCACCTTTTTTTCCTAACTTTACAGTTTTACTAATCCATCATCTCTTCTTTTTATCTAAGTTTCTTTTACAGTTGTGGAGAATCATCGGTTTTAACTACAATTTACATGCTTAAAATATTTAGTTTTTAGTACTAGCTAAAATCTTTTGTATATTAAATTTTAATGATTTGGAATAACAATGAAGTTGGGAAAAATTATTTTTGGAACTTAACAGAGGTAGCTAAATATTTTATTTTTCATTATTTACTTCAGCAATATTTATCTTATCTACATAGACATACTCAAGAATTGAATGAATAGATAAATAAATAATTCTATCTCAACATTTCAATTAAAATAAATTTTAAGGATTAACGTCCCCACATTATAGAGAAAAACCTTTTTAGTACTCATTCATGAATTCTAAAGTTAAAATTATTCACATGTTTCTTGGTTCATTTCGTTCGCAAACAACTTTGACCTTTTAAATACTTGACATATTCATAAAAAATAATTTTTGTAAAAAATTCGGATTTTAATTAATGCTCGCAATAAAAGAAGATATCCTACCAGTTCATAATCCAGCCCACGTAAAAATACAGAGAAGCTAAGGTCATTTTAATATTAATAATACTCGACTTGTATAGACTTCTCTGGCTCTGAGTCGCTCTAAGTAAATAGTAAATAACTTAGTTATAGTTTATACTTAAATTGCATATATGCAGCCTTGAATAAATAATGAGAGAATAAATTACCATTAGACGTTCATAACCATCATCTTCATTATCGTTTTATAATAATTACTTTTCATTTTTTTCGATTGCTGTATTGCATTCTTGGATGAATGTTCAAGGTTGTTTTGATATCTTATTATTTATTTTTAATAGTACAATTTTTAAATTTAATTAAAATCCAGAGATGATACAACAAAGAACTTAAATCATCCTCACGATTTCCATTACAAGGTAGTAGTACTTGCCTACAAAGTAAAAATCTTCATTTAAAAATATACTGAAAGCTTTTAAAATTCCTTCTTTTTTTGTCATTTGAAACCGCGATAAAGATTATAGGACCACTTTCCATGATATATAAAAGCTTATATGTAGGTATATAAATGTTTTAACTTTTAACGTTTTACCTTGATGAGTTCTTCAAGTTCTTGAAAGATTGTAAAATGTCTACATTTTTCCTTTTTAATGTTTTAGTATCACCATTTATATAAAAGTATGATAACGCCATAACAATAATTATCCTCGATAAATTTCGTTGAATCAATGGTCGAATCAAACCGAATGGGCAAAATGAGACATTAAATCTTCATGCATATTTTAGCTGAAAAATTTAAATCGGTGTGATATCTAAACAGTTTGAAAACAATGCTGTCTTCTTTGCTTTAAACCGTAATTTAGAAGTTCATGAGAGGTTGAACGCCTCAAACACATCTAAAGAATAATTATGAGAACACAAATTTCTTACTAGCCTTACTAGTACTATCCATGTTGTATGATTAATGTTGTCAGATAAGAAGGTTTTATTATTCATTTAAAAATCAGATCTGATACACTTACGCAATTCTTTAACGTTCAGAAAATGGTGCCGTTTAATTTTCTTTTTGTTCCTGGTGACAGAAAACAACGCAAAAAGAAATTATAAATCGAAATTTTTGACTTACGCGGTTTTAATGTCGCACATCTTCCTAGAGTAAGAATATTAATAACTTCACTCGAGCTACCTTCAAATTTCAATCTCAAACACCTCTGTTTTCTTCTTGAATTTCTTCGCCCTTTGATCTACACTTTAACATTATTCTGGAATCTGAGACAATATCATTCAATCGGGTAGTTGCAAACAATTTATCTATAGACTATAGTATGAGTGACAGAAAGAAAGGCTGTTAAAGTAACTTCAGTTTTGGGGCTTTTGATTCCAGCAGCATCAGCCTATCAGGTTTTTTGAATTGATCAGGTTTTGCTGTAAGTCGTCTTTCCTTTCAAAAACAAAAAATTCTTGCTCTTCTTTCAGTTTATTAGCACCACATCACCAGTCTTTTGCAAATATATTTAGATTTAAAAAACTTAGATCGAAAAGTACATGGTTGCATGATGCGCGTACTAGGTTTATTTACTGAATCAAACGTCCCTTGGTTATTTTGGACCTCAGAATGAGTAACAAGCCTTGGGTTTGGTAACGTACTTCAGTAAGCTATTTTTGCTCAGAATTGTCTATCGTTCGTATCACTCAAATAATAATTCAGATCACAGAGGTATCTTACAAACACGGGGAAAGTCTGTATGAAAGATATCGATCCAAAAATCCATCGTTCTTGATATACTTTGAAAGTTAACCAGTCGCAATATGCGTTTATTTGCCACATTTTTTGTTTTTGTTTTAATCGAAATCTGATCACAAAGCATTTTGCGAAGTGTAAGACTCTATGTTGTAAGTAGATGCATATATCGAAAGTTTGTGAGTTAAATCGCTATGAAAGCCAGAATCCCAAGTAATGGGAAGGATATGGCATTCAAAAAAGCGTATTGACGCTAATTTATTAGTACTCTTAGAAGTCCCCACGAACAATGTCCACGAGCTACTACAATATAAAATTATGACAACTGATTTCTTTCTTTTACAGAACGTAACTAACAGTTTGAACATGTCATGTCATAGCATTTGATGCAATTTCGATTTTCTATGTTACTGTCTCATTTTGAAACGCAAGTCTTCCTATATGGGCAGGTGTTTTGGCGGCATCTTTATTGACAATCAAAGTCTTATTTCAGATCTGATGCTTTGATAGATCACTCCCATAGAATACAATCTAAATAGGAATTGCGTGTTTTCTATCTTCTACTTTAAATTCATTTTTAGTTTTTTCAACGAATAAAAGACGGACGACTTGCTTGAATTTAGTAGCATATAATCCACTTTGCGACTTCTGAACAGATATACTGTCATTATGGACTACTCCTTTGGGGGTTTCTATTTCAAAATGTCTTAATTGCGTGGTTTCTTCTGCCAATAATTATTTATTATTAGACTTATTATCTTGTAGTTTCAAATCGTCGAGGATAATTTGATGAAGTGGTTCAGAATTTCTAAAGCTACAGGTTATCTTTACTTCCGATTCTTAATTCACTACCTTAATTACCAAACTAAGGCATAAAAAGGATTCCCCAAAAAAATTTCTGCATCATCTTAGAATTCAACAAACAGTTTATCTTTCTCGTTGCTGAATTGTGAGATCTTCTAAGTGGCCTTTAGTTTTTGACAATGCAGCTCTTAACTAGACAAATAAGGTTGCTTCAAGTTTTTGGGAACGCTTGCAGTTCTTCAGAAAACCATACGTAGTCTCCTGACAGACCTTTTTGAAAGGATAACATATCTTTGAATATTGTTATGGATTTAAAATGTAGCTGTAATACACTGATAGAATGATATTTTCTAAAATATTCGAGTGTATCGACTATTTTTAATTCTTTCAGAAAAACTGATTCCTTCAATATTCACTATCATGAAGTCGGACACTAGATTAAACTGCTCATTTTACAATTCGGTATGCATTGGCAAAAAACTTAAAAATTCTAATGTTAGATTTGAAGGTCATTATAAGCACAAATACTCAGATAAATCAATCATGCCAAACGCCTAGTAAAACATAATCATCTTATAACTTCAAACAACTACATCATATTTTTAGAATTTTGTAGAAATTCAACATTCAAATTAGATGTTTGAAGATTTGAAATTTATGAACGACAAAGTATATTTGCTGAATCAGCCGATTGACCTCGTAAAATCGCCGTTTCTACAAAAAAATTGAACATCATAGCTTCTGGTTGGCTGGTTTCCATAACATTTATTCTTTCGAAATACTTGATTGCTTTGTAAATGTTAATTCTGATATTGAAGTTATTGTTTTGTAGTCTTTTCTCTTTCCCCTATATTAATTTCTGGTTTTCAAAAACATTTTGGCCGTCTATTTTATACACTAATGGAAAAAATTAAAGGAACAAAAAAATTTCCCAAATTTTTTGTGATTTCAGAAATGCTGTATATCAGTGAAAAATGCTCGTATCGAGATTTTAAAAAAAGCTTCAAGATTCTAGTTTTCAGATCTTTTAGTCAAAAATTTTTAGGAGATACGGTTATCACGCAATCATAAGAAATAACGCGCAAAAAAATTTTGCATTTCTAAAATCACTAAAAAATCTAGGAAATTTTTTTGTTGCTTTAATTCTTTCGATTAGTGTATTAAAAACACCAATGGAGTATTAGTATGTTATCTCATTTACAATATATGAGAAAAATGGAAGCGATAAGCTGTGGTAATACTAACAATAAAAAATTTTCATCTTAATACAAACAATAACTAAAATTCGCAGAGCTCTTTCATAACCTGCTAATTGGATAATTTTCTAGTCACCTAAGTCTTTTCTAATTAACAATAATAATTAAAAATAATAATAATTACAAAACAAACATGAAAGCAGCTCGGAAATATATTTGTTTTATGTGATGTACAAGGAAACTAACGGCTTTAATTACAGTGTACTGCAATAAATGCTTGGATTCCATAGAAGATTCTTAAATATTTTTCTAAAGTTTTGCAAAATTAAATGCACATAAACACTCCATTAATTAATGAAGGTGCAGAAAAGCCGACAATTCCTGGAATTCTCAAGGTAATAGGTTTTGATGTAATGTAAGTTTTTTTTCGTTTTTCCCTGGAGGGAATTTTAAAATTCCACGCTTGAATTAGTGGAAATAGCCCCCTTAGAGTTAATGCAATTATTTTGTTTTAGGAAACTTTAATGTATTTTCTGTCTAAAACCTACTTTTATCAATTATCCAACATGACATAACAATTTTTTCGATTCAGATTAACTGTAACTTCAAAATCGAACCTGTTTGGTTTTTTTATAACTAAATGGGAAGATTTTATATTCTTCTAGTTACCCTAAGTTTGAAAGCGTCGATGATACGTCTTGAAGCCTTATTATTTAGTTTAATAAGAAGAGCATATGTCATCCTTTAGGAACGCGATCTACCTTTTAAACGATTTTTGCAATTAGAGAGCTTCAATACTTCCTACAGTAGATCATCAAAGGATTACTTGCTTAGAGCCTTAATTGGTTTACTTTAAAATTTGCTTGTGCAACTTGAGATTAGTTATGCTTGAAAACGTTTTCGTTGTAAGATAATATGCATCACGGTTGATGAAAAAGTGTGCCTCGTTGGTAACTTATGGGCTGGTCTTCTTTATTGCGTGAGTAGTATTTAATTGCAACGGTGAATTAATTGGTTAATTAAATATTATGTGCGTAAGGACGCTTACTTAATTTATTACGTATTGCATGTGTGGTAATGTTTTAGAATTATACGATAAAAATGTATTAATTGGCAGTTTTAGAATATTACATGAGACTGACTATGCAGTATTGCTAAAGTGATTTTTTTAAATGAAAGTTAATTTTTCGCAATTCATCGGGGAATGGAACTAGTTATTAAATCCGCGCAAGCGAATCTTAAATAAATAATTAGTAGGGATAAAATTAAATCTCCCCTTTGTTTAGATTTTGTAAGGGGGAAGAATAAGTAGTTAATTAGACAAAAGAAAATAAAAGAAGGCAGTACACGATTTTTCTGTATTTGCTTAAGCGTCAGCTTTGTTCCTGTTTGTTAGAGGTTTGATTATCAACCCCAAGTAATATTTAGAAATTTAAGAAAAACAGGGGCGCATTAAATGGGATGATTATGGAAAAGCAAAACAAAGATGTAATTAATACGAAGCTCATCTTAAAATAAATGAAGTTTGTGGACGATTAACAGAGGTAATAATGATAACTAGAATTTATTAATTAAATTTTCTTTTGTGAATTTCCAAAATTAAATTTAGAATTGTATCGAATAATTAGCAATGGTACACACTGCACTGTTGTAAACTTTAGACTTTGATTGAGACGATGAGGCAATACAAAGTGTAACTATTTAAACAAACTGTTTGAATATAAGTTCACACCTGCATTTGCTAAGTAATATTCAAGATTTGTATTAATATCGTCATGGTCAAATCTTAAATATAGGTTATGTATTGTTAAATTTTCAATACTGTTTTGAATTATTCTTATAATGTCTTATCAAACCTACTACGATCTAATAGTAATAAGGTCTTGATCAATGACTTGAGTAGATTGGGCTAAATTGGCTAGGCTGAAGAAAAGCATAAAAGCATAAGAATTGTTATTGTAATATTAATCCTTTCATCTTTTGATTGATGGTCCAGTAATGATGAATGACATTTGAATGTTGCATATTATATTCATTATACTTTCTTTTTCTTCCGTAATTCCAATTTAAAGACAATCAAATTTAGAATCCACCCACCTACTTCCTTAATAAGAGGTTCAAACCCATCTTCGGCTTTCTTTTTTTTCCTAATAACTAACTATACTTTATGTTTTATTTAAATAACGCTTTTAACGTTCAAGGAATAAAATAGCAGCAATTACAGATGTGAAAAAAATTTAGTACTTCAAGTTTCAAATTTTATCTTCATCTCAAACAAGACTAGGACATTAAATTCCCTAGAATTAAAATTACGAAGACATTATTTTACAAGACCGCAAGAAATGTTCCGTATGTTTCACTATTTTACTTTGTCACTAGAAAAACTGGACAGTAATGTCAAATGTCACGGTGATGACAAAAAGGACTTGTCCTTCCAGTAAATAAACACTAACTTATAACTTATTAAGAATTCTTTTTTTAAGCCACAAAAGCATATCTCAAGAACGTCGTGAAGACGCAAAGAATCTTAATCTTTCCATCTCTTCTGAGAGTAATTAATTTTTTGTTTTTAATTTAATCTCAGCTTCGACTTTAATCTTGAAGACTTGGTGGGGAATTAAAGTTTTAAGATGTCTAAGAACCTGGTGGTCTCGTTTAGGAATAATTTAAATCTGAAGATTTGTGTCAGATAAAATAAAATGCATTTGAGATGGTATTATAAGAAAAGTAGGTTAAATATGTATAGTATTTTTGTTATTGTAGTAGCTACACGTTGTAATTACTATTTTATATTTGTGTTTGCTGTATTTTTTAATTACGAACCTCTTTGTCGCCGAAATTCTTTTGTTTCGTAATGTTCTTTTAATGCCGCTTGTGTACTCGAATTTTCCATGCAATTCCAAATTGCAATACAATAAAGACTTCATCAAAAAAACAAAACAAAATAAGTAAAAGCGTTATTATTACTTTGTGACAATGACTAGCCGCAATATTTGTACTATTCTTGTTTAACCTTTGTAATTTTTTCAAACGATACATGAAATTCAAAATATCAGATCTCGATAATATTTGATTTATTTTGTTTGTTTAAATCGGAAAGAATCTTCAGTAATTGAACTATTATGTAAAATACCAGTTAATTTACAAAATAAATGCATATTTATTGTAGTGTTGACTTTATATTCATCCAAAACATTCAAAATGTAAATAAAAAGAAAAACAATGATGACGGTAATTGAAACTGGTTTTCTCCTTGTAAAATCAAACTGAAACGCAAAAACAGAAAATAAAAATAGAATTCTTATAACAAATCTAAAATGCAGGTTCCCGCATTGTCCTGCTTTGCTGCGGTAGTAATAGTTTATTATTATTACTATTTATTGTAAACGTATTTTATATTTTAATAAGAAATAAAAATTTATTTTTCAAACATAAAATCTAAAATAAATATTTTTTCCTAAATACTTTTAAATAATGCAAAATTGTTCCAACAAAGCTTTTTATGTGTCACCAAATAAAAATAAAAGAATTGAACATTTAGAGAAGATCTTGCATAAATCTATCCACAAAAATTAACCGTTAAACTCCGATACGTTAGCCTTTACCATCCTCCTCATGCCAAACAGGTTAATTTAACACAATAATCAAGCATGGTTTATAAATGTATTCACCTCTTTTAATATCCGGTATTTGTTTACAATTTGGCCTTTATGACCTTTTGACACTCATCTTAAACATCGCGTAGCGGTATAGTACAGATAATTTTTTACGTTTTTCAGTGATAACCTACATCGATTTGAATAATAATAATATTACGAGTAGCTTGTAAATGAGATTATGGCGCCTTGGCAATTTTATATTTAAATAGGTTCTTGGGAACCATAAGTAGCTGCCGTTAAACGACATGTTTTCTAACGGAATTTAATGATCTCTCTGTGCGTAGATCAAGAAGCTTTATGTACTTTTCTTTCTTGTTAGATACATATTATTATGTCATTTAGAATCTTTTTAATGTAAGTTGTCATGGTCTTTTTTGGTTTTAGCCATTTATTTCAGATAATAGATCTAAGCGATTCTTTAGAATAAAAGTACTGTAAATTGTTTTTCCTTCTCAGTTAATTCTAGAAGCAGATTTGTTCTTAAAATCTCTGGTAGGATTACATCCCTAAAGCCTTTATCGGGAACTAGTAGTACTGCCCCGCTTCAGCCTCCTCAGACATTCTGAAAGAAGAATTGTGTAGGTATTTCTCCCAAAATGTCTGTAAATGTCTGATGAACGAACCACCACAAAAAAATCTGATGGAAAACGACAGAATTAGTCTAGTCCAACTTAACATCAAATATTTAAACAACACTACTACAGATATGTTTGTCGTTGTGTCGTGAAACTAGTAGCTAGTAGTCCCAGTAATACACAACTATGTAATTTCTTGCATCACCTCACCTCTGAGCACTTAATATTTCTCAATAGGAAGCTCTCTTCCATGGAGCAGATAGTTACTGCGAAACTTTAAACTTAGAAAATTGCTATTATTGCATATGGATAGCAATGTTATATGACATAAAAGAAAACGTCGACATTTAGGTTGCTAAGTATTATTTCCAGCGATGACTAATCTTCATTGTTACTAAACGATACTCTTGGGAATTAAGGCTTTTAGATTAATAAATAATTTCTTCTTGAGTTGGAGAAACGTTGTCGAAAATAGAAAGATTACTTATATCATTTAGTCTGGCAAGAGCAATATGAAGAATTATTCGGAGCCGCTTGGAATACAATTTGAGATTAGAGAAAATGTTTAGTCAAAGCTAAAGAGTGATCCATAAAATTTCTCTTCTCTTTCACTGCATGTTATAATAATTCGATATACTAGATTTTCTAATTTTTTATAGCTAACTGAAGAGGCACATTTTGTTAATCACTCCGCAATTTTCAGTCAGAAAGTAAAAGCCTGATTAAAGAACAGAATCAGGTATACTTCAAACAACCACGGCATTTTGATGCGATGCCTTTTCACGCGTTTTGCTATTATCAGATTACATCTGTTTGAGTTTTTACTTCATACATAAAGCTTTTTGATCATGATCTTAGAAAAGTTAAGAGGATTTAAAGCTTGAAAGAATTTTTGAATGATTCTAGGAATAAATAGTCTTAAAGCTTGGGAAACACTGATTTAGAAGTTGCAGGATTTCATTCTTACCTGCCTTGTCTCTCGTTTAGATACCTATAAACGAATCAGAGAAAGATGCATAGAAATTTAAGTACATATGGTCTTGGCTAATAGGATACGAGAAGGACGTGTCAGAAACAAGTAAACATTCAAAGGCTTAATGGGCTTGCACGGGCATGATCATTTTATAGACCTCTATATTGACAAATTGAACTATAGCACTTTATACATTAGAAGAGAACAATATGGGAATAAAAATGCACTAGAAAAGTCTAAGACAGACAAAGTTGTATGTCAACTTCTTGCCTAGGTGGTTAATCTATTCTTAACATCCTTAAGATTTATTCCTTTCTTTCTTCACTCTTCACACCGTAACATCTGTAAATATTTTTTGGGCAAAAGACTCACTTTTCCTAATTCTCCATCCAATACCGTAGCAATATGAAGCCAAAATCCCTTCTTTGTTGGTTTTATTCTAAGAATTGTTTTTGGGACGGTTTTCAAAATTATTAGCTTGCTTTATAAAGTACCCTTAACCAACCAAGAAAACTTTGAATACGATAAATTCTGCAAAGTGTGAAAACATCCTGTTGTTGCTGAGTACTTCTTCTAAAATACTTTAGAAAAGCTTTGGGTCAGTTTCTAAGACATAATTGAAAGTTTAAAACCTTGTCTAAGGTTGTCGAAATCAAAACATGTTTTTATGTCGATCTTCTTAATATCAGAAAGGAAGAAGAAACATGCCGAGTTAATTTTTTTTGTTTCGGACATGAACCATTTTGGGTGAATTCCTATTCATTGCAATCACTTTTTATGTTGGCTATCTTCAGAATTTATAATTAATGAGCGAGTAAAGTTTTGCTTTCATTAGCTCGACTTCACTCAGCTCGGTTTGGTGTACATTTTTTAATTCCATAAATTGATCTTTTTTTATAGTTCTGTTCTGAAATAGTTTAAATACCAATAACGTTTTCCAAGTCCAATGAAAACTTGATAGCTTCTCATTTTTGCATCTCATTGATGATGTTGTAGTTCCAATATTTTTTTCAAATCTTTTCTATCGATCATTCAAGCATCTAGAATCATCATACAAATCTTTCTTCTTATTGATTTACAATTTACATAAAGACTTTATTTCAATCTGACAATCTAGCTAAGCTAATTCAATTAAAGGTCATAGACAATGAAGGTGCCATACTCTTAACTTACGCCGTATTACCGTTACTCGTTGATAATCAAATTCCAATTCAATTTTATCTTGCACTAAATTTATTTAAGTTACTTGTTCTAGTCTTAATTTTCTTCTTCTTCAAGCATGGCTAGAAAGTGCTAAATCAAATAATGTACTTGAACTTCCGATTGACAGTGTAAATATAGTAAACTCTTTTTTGCAAAAATCAGAAAATATTAATAAATGCCGAATGATCAATACAATAGCTAATTCCCAGCTACTTTTGGATGTCCTTTAAGCACTGAGAAATATGCAGTTTGAAATTACAATTGTTTGACTTTGTATTGTTAACCAAATATATTGGGTGTGACTATACCAATATGGCCACAGTTCCTGTTACGATTTTAAAGTAAAGAAAACGGTTTAAATTTATTTAATTTATTATTTACGATTATGAAGAGTCGACTAGTTGTATGAAAAGTAATTACCAAAATAAAAATCGTAATTTTTAACCATAAAATTGCATTAAAATACGACCCCATAGACTATGATATAACGAGTACAGAAATAGCATCGTCGTTTTATTAACGTATAAATTCTATAATTTAACTAGCGAGCTTTGGGAAGCAATCTTCATAATTCCGTGTTGTAATTATATTTGATAATTCACAACCTACGTGGTTCTCTCATGGTTTGCAACGTAATGTTATACTATCCTCGAGTTCGCGTAGTTGTATAAATGCAGTACATTGACTTCTCCTTTTACTTTGTTTTTGTGGCTTCGAAAATCCTTACTTAATTTGCATTTTATCGAATTCTTCTGATAAGGCAATTTTTTATTGTGCGTATGTATGTTGTGCTAGGCTATTTTATTGCTGTTGCTAATTTGTCATAAAATTTGTTAGTTTTTATTTCCTTTTTTTTTGTTTACCTCTTAATTGTTTTGTAATTCTAAGATTTTTTTATTGTTTCAGGTAAGTGGAAATATTGCGACTATTGATTGGATAATATAAAAAAGAACTTGAATTTGACGGTATGTTTAAAGTACAATTTTTTTCTGTCATGATTTCAACATTTTTTTGATTAAAAAATTAACTCTTTATTTATAATGCAAATGTCAGGTCAAAAGTCATAATCTTTTCACTGTTTTTGACAGCTTCGTTAAACCAATGAATAACTATATTTCTTCACCTCTATGGACGATAAATAAATAGAAATTTTTAATATCAAACATGTAAATAAGTCTGATTATGTGTGAAAAGAAAAACGTTTGCCTTGCGTCATCCGAAATCATCAATCTTTAAAAATAAAAATGAAGGCAGTTTCAAAAACAAAAGAAAACTTCCCTTTTATCTTTTCAAACCCACCTGCCAGTTGTCAAACCGGAAATCTACCTACATACATGGTCACAGGATGTTAACATATTTAAATAAATGGAACTTCCTCGATTCCGTAATTCCTTATCTTTAATCGAGCAATGCTTATGTTTTCACAGAAAAAAACTTTTCAAATTTTCAGGATTCATATGCAAATGAAAACGAATAGATTTCCCGTTAATGGATAGCTTGAACACTAAAGAACATCAAATATGAAAAATATTATATCTTTCCTAACCAGTCGAGTTCGTTAATCCGAAGACTTTTAATTTCAACCGTAGTTTATTACAGTATGAATAATAATTTCTCGAAATTGATTGCCTATTTGGTTCCGATACCAAATTAGTTACGTCCGCCGCAATGAAGTACAAAAATTATTATTATTCATCTTAATCAGCGATTCGCCAAACGATCATACGGTCGATGAAGCTTAGAACAAGTAAATCACGTTCGTGTAAAAGGATCGATCTATAAACGTGACTTTAGATCACGAATCGTGAGCCATCTTCCATTCCACGCTCTGCAAGGCGCCCAATAAAAGAAGATTACATCCAGCATTTCAAATAAATTACATAGACTTTGCTTTTAGAGATCTATTATGGTTATTGTTACGTAAAAAGGGTTTGGTAATAATGAAATTATTACAATAATAACTACAAGTAAAATGTTATCGAAGCCATGAACTTTCGATTATTATTATTATTATTATTATTATTAAATTTCTTTAACAATGAAAAGAGTCATCATTGTATAATGCAACCCCCTGCAATGTTACATTTCTTTGTAACAAGTTTGTATGTTGATTTATTGATGAAGTCCCTAAAACGCTTTTTGTTCATTTTTCTCTCTCGGTACTAAATTTGTCATTTTTATTCAACAAATTCTTAATTAAATTAAATATTTCACTTTTATTTAGAAACTGAGCGTTGTCTACCGTTACAATCTCCCAAATAAAAAACTTTCCCATTCACTTATGATATTAAAAAATATCAACAGGTTTCTAACTTTACGCATCATTGATATTACCGGAAAAGTTGTAAAATTCTCTCACAATTTGATTGTGAATCTCCAAATTTGTATTTCAAGAATTTACATGTCCGTGATTAAACTGGCTTACCTTTTAAAAGATTCACCAAATGATCCTTTCAAATCCACCTGTGTATATACATGTCTTGAACTAAAAGAAAAAAAAATGAATTTCTAATTATACGATATACTACAAGATGCCCAAAAGGTCAACTGCTTGTCAGGAATCCCGTTGATAATTATTACTTTAAACTTGTACAAATGAAGAAGATGCGCCATTCACCATCCATAATGCATAAAATACACGTATGCATAATTATTACCGTGGTGTTAGTAGTTTAACATTAGATGATGGTCACGATGATTTTAAAGATCATCATCGGTGTTCGAAACGTTCTCACGATTAGTTTCCACTAGCGCTTTAAAGAGAAGAGAAATCGGCAAAATCATTAGAATAATCTAAACGTTTTAAGGAATCTCGACTTAATAACACCGCCACGGTTCTAGATATTATGTGGAATTCTAGAACGCTGTTTCAGAAATGCCTGAGAATTGAGAAATTTTACTGCTTTTATTATCTTTGTTGAAATTAAAAGTTTTGTTTTACTTATTTAAACACATCCGTTTGTAAAGTAAATTAAATGTAAAATCAAAAATATTTTAATTTGGAATAGTTTTACATGGTTTTTGAGCAATTCTGAATTGTGCAAACCTGTTTTTCGAATAAATGGAAATTTAAGTAGCTATTGTTGGCAAATATATGTACGTATGCTTTTTAAGTGTTTTTTTCCTCTCTAAAAGGAAACAATCTTAAATGGATATTTTATAGACCTTTTAGAGATAACATTAAGATTTTGAAAGTTTAATATTGTAGATTTCACCTTTAAACATTTTAATTCTACAATAAAAAAAGAAAAAATCTGTCAAGCTATGCTTCTAAATTTCTAAACGTACAAAATATTAAAACTATATGATATGGACATACGTAGTAAGCGTCCGCAAAGTATTTTAATACCGAACTCTGTTTGTTTTTAGAATCAAGAATTCTCTTATTGTTTTCATCTGATAGTTCTGTTGCAGTCTGCCTGGCTAGCTATGTAGATTTCCAGTGCGGGACAATATTGGAATTATTGTTTCAAGATAACTCATCATTTTGGAAGGCCAAGCACTTTCGATTGAAACTAAAAAAGTCAAGAAATTAGATGAGTTGTCCCTAAGTTCTCTAAAGAATATCTTGTAGTTGAGATTCACATTTAACAAAATATCCAAAATTTGGGAGTCATGTCATTCTTCTCCAAATTGCTCTTACAGATTCCATTCTGATAAGCAAACGATGTCGAGCTAACAGTACAAACGTTTTTGATTTCCAACTTGGGCCATTAAAAAGCCTCGAATCCGCATTGACGTTTTCCATAGATTCCATAGACTGTTTTAGTTTTTAATATGATAAAATAGATTGGGAGCGTGATTTTCGAAGATTCTTTGAATTTCCTGATTGTGTGACTGAAGAAGGGTCTCGACTTATTTTTAGTTTTTATTATTTTGTACTTTTAAGAAGGAAAGTGAAAGGAGAAAACGTTAGATCACCAAAGGAGGCTTGTGGGAAGGCGCGCTTCCCGACCCATGCTTGTATTTAATTTTTTTTTCTAATACACAACTTGTCCAGGAAATGGAAAAGTACTTATCAGTTTCTCAGAAAATTTGTTTGTTGATAAAATAATGGAAATAATCTTGATATTTCCATTAAAAGACGACTAGGTGCTAGATTTACTCGAAAATCACATTGACGTGTTAAAACTAAACATGTAATAAAAGTTAACGTGATTTCTAACAATGGAACTTATCGTGTTGTTCAGTATTTGCTGATACTAAGGTGTACTAAAGCAAACTGTTTCGTACATCTTAAACTTAGAGCAAGCGCAATAAAACTGTCTTTATATTTATACCAAAAGGAAGCAACACGTACGTGAAGAATTTATAGTCTTAAGTTTCAAGAAAGACAAACTTCAAAAGCAACTAATGATGATGCTTCATAAGCGGTATCCAAAGAGCACATAGTAGTAGGCAAAAAATGAATTAACATAACAGCCCTTCAGGTAACTTACTAGTAGTCTATTCAAAGCCAGTGGTAGTCTTTTACCAACGTTCCTATTGACGATAGAAGAATCATTAAATCTAAAAAATTTTCATCATGCAATTAACTCTTAGCCAATGCAAAAATCGAAGCTTCGAAACAATTTTTGATACCAAAAGAAGCTAGAAAAGTAGAACAACGAGCAAAAACGACTTTTGTTATACCTATCGCATATTTAAAAAGTAGTGCCAACTCTTTTTATCTCAAAATAAAATACTATTACTTACGAAGAAATTTAAAAGTTGTTAATTCTGTTTCCACATTCCACGTACAATTCAATAGAATTTTCTTTTCCATAGAAATAAATAATAAATAAAAGCGATAATTTAATTAGTTTTTTCCATTTAATTAGATTTGCATAAACCACAACAAATAAAATGATTCTAGCTTACTTTATATTCTAGAAATCAAACGTTTTTGCAATCTACTAACAGTAATTCTATTACATAATTAAAATTCACACTCCACTAATTTTCCACTGATATAATTGATGAACAAAAACTGTAGTTTGTAACCTTCTGCATATAAACGTATACATAAAAGGATTGTGTAACGAACTGAGAAGGGAGACAACAGAAGGTAAATATCGTAAATTCCTTCCCATCTTGAGTAATTTTAAACCTTCTGCACGTGTTTTAATTCTTCTAAAATCCTACGATTCCCGTATGACGCGTAACTTAATCCTTTTTTGAAAGAGGATTAATTTATTTTCGGAGAATTTTAAAATATTGAGTGGCAGTTTTTTTTTATTATCAATATTCTGAAAATAAATTTTTTTTGTATTGATAAGCGGGACATACAATTATTAAAATATGAAATTGATGTAAAAAGATTCTAAAATATTATTTTATTGCTTTTTTATGCTTTATTCTACAGTATGACGTTAATAAACGTTTAATCTCTGATTCCTGTTGTTTTAAAATACCTCATATTTCAAATTTATTAGTTACCAACAGAGATAGTTAAAAAGTGTGTTTAATATCTCAGAGAACAATAAACATCTTAAAAAGACAATACACACCCACGCAGTTTTCTTTGTTTTTCTGACTTTAATATGGCAGAATTTAATATAAACAGTGCTATTAGAATAAATATTTGCTTTAAAAAAATATTTTGGTATTTTCTGTTGAGGTGAATGATTCTTATTTTTTATGGCCTCGCTATAACGATGATAATGATAAATGAGGAGAAAACGAAAAAAAGATTCGTTATAGCTTATAGTTGTAGTATCGTGTAAAAGTGAGGATTGAAGCTTGATTTACCATAAACAATACTGCTGTACATACATCTTCTTACTTGTAACTTTCACGTTGTTGAGATGCTGTTCTTTTACTGTGTTACAAGGTAATCTTCATTTGAATTTCTTGTATTTTCTAAATAATTGAACAAAAGAGAAATAGAATTGTGGGTAATTATTTGTATTTTTAGATATACAAGAATTTAGGTATGTAGGCTGTCTTATATTAACAGACATGTTTATTGCCAATCTGATTGTTTAATAATACGAATTTGGGAAATCGAATATAAAAAAAATATTTAGTTTTATCTTCTTTGTTTACTTTATTAAATTCATTTGCTTTGCATTTTAACATTTTTTAAAATATAATCAAGAGTCTTTTTTAAACTGGGGACTGTTTGGTTTGTTGTTGATGTGAAACATTCTATTGTAATCTTTTGTTCCAAAATCTGTACGATACCAAATTTAAAATCTCAATCTAGTGAGAATCGAAACAGGAACTCTTTTTCTTTCTGTCTATTTATTCCATAATTCTTATTATTTAAAGAAGTAAAGAACAAAATTCTTAGAAAAGACATAGATGGCCTATATATTATTATTGGGACAAAAGTAGTAGAAATTTTAGAATTTCTATTGATTTTGGAGTTGATATTGATAAGAAAACAATGATGGGCTTGGTATCCCCAGACCATGATATCATTTTCGTATCTCTAGACAGTTCTAACCAAATCAGTATCAAAAAAATGTAACAAAACATTACGAATTCTTTTATATGGCAATTACCGGATTGAATTTAACCAATGGTCATGTGAATATTATTTAAATTTGTGAATTTGAATTTAAAACCACGCTTGACTGAAAATGTAAACAAAATCGAGAAGGCTAAAATCGCTGCTGCGTTTTAGAACCTGAACGCTTAAGATATTATCGAAAACCAAAATTGTGTGTATTTAAATTAACCATGCTTTAGCAGAAATCTGCTACTTAAGTGGTGTCCAATAGTAAAATTTTAAGTAGATCAAGATAGTATTCATTTAATCGAGTTTCTACTATTAAAACGATGTCAGGAACTTAAACCAAGCAGATGTTGAATTGTC
Organism: Ignelater luminosus; assembly: GCA_011009095.1. Lineage (NCBI taxonomy): Eukaryota > Metazoa > Arthropoda > Insecta > Coleoptera > Elateridae > Ignelater > Ignelater luminosus. The sequence goes on from VTPC01004508.1 coordinate 82,469, forward strand.
TACTCTGATTTTACACCCTAATCTGATCTAAAAGTCCCATGCTGCTCCTTAAACCCATAAAAATAATTAATTTAGTTCAATGATTATTGTAGAAATTAAAAATCTCTAGAATTGCAACAAGAGCATTTGAACTTACGTATCTTGATTTTTGAGTATGAGTAAATGGCGGTTGATAATGCGAGCAAAACATCTGTTGGGCTTTAACGGAAAAATTGGTGATCTGCAAATGTGGAGCTTTGAGCTTTCAGAGTGCAAAAGATTTTTCAAACTGTTTGAATATGGCGTAAACTCTTCTTACAAATATTATCGAAATAATCTAGTTTACTGAACCATTTGATAATCTGGCAAACCTTCTTGGCCTGTAATAAAAAAACTTATAATAACAGTAATACATATATGTAGGTTTAGAAATCAAGATGTACTTTCTGTTTTCTCGTAACTACTGAAAATAAAAAACATCTGGATGTCAGTCCCAAAATTAACATCTTACTGCTGTTTTCTGCTAATAGCGGAGATTGAAATTAAAAAATTCAAAATTGCTAACTCGATACCGAGTTACAGACATAATACTCAACACGTGATATAAAATTGGAGTTTTTTTCCACTTTTCATTTCTCTTTTAGTCCTTTTCTATCTTTGCTCTCTTTCCCTGGTGTTTCACTTACCTTCTTTATTCCACAGGTGTTTATTTTATTCAAGCACCTTCTTTCTGTTTTTCTATTCCAAACTCTTCATTCTTCTTCACTTTTTCTTTCGCTTGCCTTTGTCCCAATTGTTTTGCTCTTTGTTCTTCATCATGGGAGGGATGGTTTTTACTCTGTCTTTTCTTTTTCTCTTACCTGTTTTCTTTTCCTTCACCCTTCCCTCGTTGTTCAATGTTTTATATTCCATTTTTGGCCTATTCATATCTTCTCATTCTATTCTTTTTCACTTTCTTTCTTTTTTTTGCCCTCTCCATCACAGCATCTGAATCATCATATTATCTGATTTTGTCTCTGATCCTCTTTCCATATTTATGCTACCATCTTTTTAGTTCTCGTTGCTACTGACTCATTTTCTAAATGTACAATGTATACCCAACATTCTTCCTTGTTTGTTTTTCTGAACTCTTTCCTACCAATATTCTCAAGCTCTTTTGTAGTATGTTTGGACTGACTTTTTGAATATTTCTGCGATTGCAAAATCAACGTCAGCTTCGAATTAACGTTTAGATATCCTGACGGCGGTTCATTATATCTCACTCTCACTCCTTTGAGGTCCTATTTAAAGAACCAGAAAGTATTCTGATAAAAATACTATTTGCGATTTGCTTTCTTATGTCAGAATGCTAGATAAAATGTGTCATTGTATGTAGCAATCATCAACTACTCTGATACGAAAATTAAAGGTTTTAGATGGTAGGTGCAAATTGGAACGTTTTGACCTTCATTGTTTTATCTTATCACTGTTATTTGTATTCTAGCCATTAGAAACTGACATTTATTGTTTATTGTTTGGTGTTTTCAAGTATGATAACCTTAGTGTAAGTCACCAAAGATTTTACTATTAGAAGAGCTTAGTCATTGTTATGTTGATGGATTATGGAGTTTCCTTATAAATACACTGGAAAAGCTGGAAAAGTCAGAAAATTAAATTTCTTGGTATTACTAGGTACTATTTTCGTCCGAGTTGATGCAGTACATCAATATAGTATGTGCTCTTGGATTTGTTCAAGGTGCAACATTATAAGGTAAAGGTATACTATCTTCAGATGCAGCTGTTCTAATTATCTAATGTATCTGTAAGATAGTTCCGAATTTTCGCGCTTTGAATATTTACTGTTTACCGTCAGTTACTCATTACTCCTGTATTTTGAACCAATGGCGGAAACCTTTGCAGCAGAGCGTTCGCTTTGATTTAAATTAACTTAGACCATTAAAAATAATTTAATTTAGTTTATATGACATCAAGACAAGAAAATAGACTCAATTTTATTAATTTCGGCTTATTAACCAAAACTGTTCTTCCGAAAGAGTTTGGTTTTAAAAAAATATTGTAATCACGTAAAGAAATCTAGATCCAACAGACTATAAATATCAATGTTGCTTCTTTAGATACACAATTAGTTAAATTAGATTAACATGGAATTCTAGAGATTTATTTTTCTTAAAATGTAATAAATTCATGGCTTGTCAATTAGTATTTTAGAATTTAGCCGTAGTGGCTAAATAGAAAGCAATGCAATTATTGACAAGCCTTCCAACGAAGGGAATCTTTAGAAAATATTTTTCTTTTCCTTATAACTTTATAAGTCTCTGCTTATTATTAGTTACCGTCTATGGCAAAAGAGCGAGTTTCTTCTTCGCATTTTAACCTACTTTCAAAACCATCGAAGAGTCGATAAACTCGCTGTGAAACCTCACGATTGAATCCTTAAGCAATTAAGACTTTTTTTTGTATTACATAAAACTTACATACGCGCATATGCGCGTCTTTAATTTTTTCCCTTCTATTTAATTAAAGACTTTTAATAGTTATTTAGTAAATATAACCTTAAAACGTGTTGTAGCAACTTTTTCAATTTCCTTATATTTATTGGTAAATGAAAGAAGATATCCTACCATATTTAATTGACCTAAATGCTAATTTATTTTTTTTTGGTTGATGCTTGCTTAATAAAAGTGAAACTAAAGGTTTAGAAAAAATTGGAATTAAATAAATGTCTAAGATTTTATCAGATTTAGCGTTTTAGGTATTTTAAACCTTACTTTCTTGTTTTATAAAATTTAAAGATGCTCAGATTGACCTCTTTTAAATGTTTTACTGCTGGTACGATCTGACGATTAAAATAACAAGCTCAGTCTTTATTATACGAGTGCTAGAATAATTGCCTGTAATGCAAGGTAATTAAACTCGGTCTAATGCAGGCAGGCATTTTAAAACTGTTGACGTAAATGTTAATTAGATTTGTTATTTTAATTAAGGTTAACTTGGTTATTGTCCAATTTTCTTTTATGTTTGGTTTTAAATTTGAATTTTAAGTGTGCTTTGTTGTTGATAACTGATATTGAAAAGAATTTAAAAAGAGAACACACGCTATACCTCATGCTTGAATCTTTTTTTCTGTATTATTGGCGTGTGAGAAAAAGATTTGGTTAATATTTTGGGCCCGGAAATGTTTTGTCAAATAACAACCATCGCTCTATTATTACGGTAGCATTTTGTGATTGTTCATTTAGAAAAATATAAGTTTACCTGCTACCAACCGTTTGTATGCTTAAAAAGACATGATATAGTAGCCTATAATTTAGTGGATAATATTAAAAGGTCTTCTTTCTGTCAGATTTTTAGCAAAAGAATATAAAATTAAAATATTCCCATATTTAATTTAATTAGTATGCAATTAATCAAATATCTTTTATAAAAATATCTTTAACAGTGTTTAATATACAGGGTATATCAAATATTATAAATGAACGTTTTTAAGAGATTATTCAATTCCAAGCATTTGTATAAGATAAACTTTATCATTACTACCGTTAGTAATAAGTAAATTCATAAATGAATTATTATAGAAGTGTAATTATCCAAGAATTTTATCTGTGTTAAGTAATTATCCTAGTATAATGAACCTTTTGTCTGTTAAATGTCAGTGACTGACGGAGCCCTAAGAGGAAAGATAGAAACCACGCTGCTCTTGTTCTCTTGTTACATACGTCAGTTTTATCTTGAAAGGAAATTAGGCAATTATATTTTGGAAATCGACCGTTATGAAAAGCAACAAGCGGGCTTTAATATACTTATCTAGATGTGAACCAAAATTTTCTTTATAAAATGAGTAATTGTTTCATATAAATTCTAATAATGAAATAAAACTTTAATAAGTAACATATTTTATAGATAGATTTCACATGTCCTTCCTTTAGATTTTAGCATATTTTACATGAATGAAGCATTATAAATCTCCAGAAAAAAAAGAGAAAATCTAAAAAAATGAGGATCAATATGTACGTCATCATTCTTTTCTCCCTTCTTTCTTTCCATTTTCTTTAAAAATGATGAAGATAATCATGATTTGCATCTATATACTACAACATGCCTTGCATGAGGAGTAACACAAATTGAGGAAAATATTTCAAAAAATATTTTAAAAAATGATTCATTCGAAGTTTCCGTCTCAGAGAAAATCAATTTATCTTCCCATCATCCCCATAAATTCTCAAAACTACTTTACATACAAATGTAACTAAAATACCTAGCAAACTCTAATTTAAATTAAATGAAGATAACGTGATCCCCTCTCTTGTTTTAAATTCATATAAGTGACATCAAAGATGTCCCCTTGTCATTTTTCTGTTAGTTAATCTGTCCATAAACGTTCCTTTTGTGTTTCGGTGCTTAAGAAGGGTCGTTATGGGTGCCAAAAGCCTTTGATATTCAAATATTGAACATTTTCAAAGTTGAACCGCGTTGGAAACTATGCGATATATGCAGATTTATACCAACGTAATTGAAAGATATGAAATAGAGGGGACCTTAATTAAATTCTTCAACGTTCGTCTTTTATTTTCACAATCCATCACCCTTTTATAGGGTTTTCCCTTAGATCTTGAAACTCGGATATTTTCGCAATTCTTTGTCTTTTGAGGTTACAAGGAGAATGTAAATTGAAATTGTTTTGGTTTTTGTGAACTTTCTCCTTCTTTAGTAAGAGGATGATAAATTGAGGTTATTTTTTGAAAATTTAACTGTAAGATATAAAATTTGTTGCAGTTTCGGTTGAGTTATCACCTATTTTATGAACAATTTATGCAAATAAGTAATTACTATTTTTTCATATTTTCTAATAATCGAATGTTTTCGAAATCTACAAAATAAAAATTTTTAAATAACTTTCGGTACAACAATAAAAACTTGCTATAACTTTTACTATTGAAGCGCAACATTTTCATTCTATTCCATAAATAATATTCTTGCTAGAGATAGAAACTATTAATTCCATTTTATTCAACAGTAAGAAACATCCAGAACCAAATTAGAGTGATTTAGTAAGTGTTTTTCACACAAAACCCAAGTTGTCTTACAACATTCTTTAATTAAATATATCTGTGTTCTCACTAATTTTATTTGATCACTAATAAGATTTTACATAAAGTAAAAGAAAAATAAGGCCAACAAAATCTATAAGGTGCAGATAATTATTAGTGTGTTACCTACCTATTTGATTTGTAAATAATAAATAATCATTAACGTTAACCATTTAAATTATAGGATGACGCAAACTTATAGGTAATAATGCGGTTGTATTGAATAGATGATATCATGATGGAAAAAACTCACAGTAATATTTTATTTTTGCCTTATTGAAAGGATTGTGTAATAACAATAACCTTTTGTTGTTTTTATTACAGGCAACACTTATAAGTGCATCCCAATATTTATTCTCCGCTTTGGATGGTAGAGCATTTTTGCATTCGGCCACAGTCTTACTTCCTGAATCATGGCCCAATTCGTGTGCACCAAAACCAGTTGTTTCTGGTTCTGGAGATATGCAAGATATCACTGTTTTACCACAAGGGCCTACAAGAGGAAGGATTTGGACCCAGCAATCATCTGGATGTGGTCAATCCGGTGATCAAATTTATCTCGCTTATGAAAGCCTACAAACAAGAGATAATACTTTAGGTATAACAATTGAAACCTAATTAAAATAGTATTATTTTTAACAAAATCTTTGATTTCAGCACGCTCATTAGTTAAAGAATTTGCTAAATATCGCTTTGGTGTTTTTGATGAACAAGGCTACCAAAACGATGTGGTTCATCCAATTTGTTATTTCGATGATGACAGTAAACGCAATAAAGTAACTGGCTGCTCTGATTTACCAATCAAAGACAATGGGTAAGTTACTTTAAAATTTTATTATGGTTCACTCTTTTATTTTAATTATCTATTTTACAGCATTTGCTCAAATCCAAATCTTCACTATAATGCCACGCTCATGGTAGATGATAAGGCTCGCAGTTCAATTATGTTTGCTGCTGAAGCACCTTCTGTTTCTATGTTCTGTGATGAAGGTACTCATGATCAATATGCACCAACAAAACACAACCTAATCTGCAATAAAAGAAGCACTTTTGATATAATCAGTAACCATGCTGATTTTGCTATAAATACCATACAAAGCAATCAACATACTAATGAAATAACAAATACAACACCAAGAATAATATATAAAAAACAAAATATTACCCGATATATACTCATTATTGAAAATACCAAAGATATGTTACAAAGAGAATCTTGGGTGTATTTAAGGACGGCCATTCGTAAATGGGCTTTGTTCGATTTACCTTCCAATACTGAAGTAGGCGTTTTATTAGCACACGAGTCAGGTGTAACAAAACTTTTAAATATCTTATCTTTGAAAAATCCTAATGCTAGAGATATAATTTCTTCAAATATTCCTTACACTTCTGGTGATTCAAGTCAACCTGCATGTTTGCATTGTGCTTTGAAAGATGCAATACAGATGTTGGATGATCAGTCTAGATACAGAAGCCCAGCTAGGAATGTAATAATTGTAATAGCTCCTGGGATGAATTTCAACACCCAATTAGAAAATCTTGTAAAGGAAGCCAAGAAAACAAAAATTCGTATTGCTACTGTTAATTATCCTGAAGTAATTAGAACACAACCACTAGACTCTCTTGCACTACAAACTGGAGGCGTTGCCTATACAGTCATTGAAGAGAAATATAATATTGCCAACAGTATGTTGTCAACATATTTTCAACTAACAAATGTTCTGTATGATATTGTTGAGAAATATTATTCAGGAAATCCTTCAGATTTACCTATGGAGGTGAGTTTTACATCATTTAAAGATCTATATTATTGTCCTAGAATTCCTAAAAATAATAAACAATAAATTATATTTTCAGATTCATAGACGTAAACTAACTGATGATGGACGTACATCTATAACTGGCAGTTTTGTGTTAGATGGAAATATGGGCGAACCTGCCAGTTTTATGTTGTATACACACAATACTGAATCTCCCTTAATTCGTGGATTATCTCTTGTTAGTCCAAGTCACCAAGAATATGTCATTCGAAGTGATAAGCTAAGCTTAAAGATTATTTCATTGGCTGCTAATATAACAGAGGTAAATTTTCTAATTTGATTACTTTTATTTAATATAAGATAAACTTAATTTTATATTCTAGCCTGGAACTTGGACTTACACAATTGAACGTTATACTGGGAATCCACAACCTCACTTCATTCAAGTAATAGCAACTCCACACTCAAGGCAAGTGCCTGTTATTCGTGCTAGATTTTGGACACACACTAACCAACCAGGCGGCCCATTGATTTTATTTGTTGAAGTAAAACATGGAAATTGGCCAGTTCTCGGTGCAAAAGTTGAAGCGACGGTTGCACGATCTGAAGTAAATGGCTCTGTTGCTTACAGTGATATTTTAGAACTTTTGGATACTGGTAGTGGAGATCCTGATATAACAAAAGGTGACGGAATCTATTCTAGATACTTCAGTGCAGCTCCAGGAGGCCCAGGAACTTATACATTTGAAGTGACTGTCACTGATAATGGAAATACTGCCTATACATGGCAGTATTCTTCCAGTATTTATGGTGAGTTTATTTGACACTTAATTCGGATATAGGTATCTATTTAACATTGTTCTTTGTTACAGAAGATAAGCCATGTTGCGGCAGTATTGTACCAACATCAAGTGTACAACCTCTTTCACCTTTTCAACGAGTACTTCCACCTATTACAATTGGCATATCATCAGATGACATTTTGAAAGCAAGTCAAATGCCAGTTGGACGTATTGGTGACTTAAAAGTTCAAGTAAAACCAGAAGATGTGAAAGCTTTACTGAGTTGGACATCTCCCGATATGGGCGGTTCTCGAGCAGCCAGATATGAAATTAAATATGCAACTAGCTTAAATGATATAGTCGATAATTATGAAACTGCAGCTTTAAAATGGGAACATGCAACTCCTCACGTATTATCTATGGGTTCTGAAACAACAGTTACTCTTGATATGACCAAAGAAAAACATCTTTTAGATAAGACTTTATACTTTGCTGTGCGTGCTTATCCTCAGATGTATTCTGATGCATTAGCTGCACCTGTTTCAAATTGGGCGAGAGTTATGGTACCTTCTCCACCACCTCCACCAACTGTACCTCCTACATTTATACCAAATGATCAGACAATATGGCCAAATCAAGTGCATTCCGTTGGAATAGACCCAGTGGCTCCAGGTTTAGCAAAAAATAATTTTGGTCTTGAAGTTATTCTACCTATTGTCATAGGTGTAATCATCTTGGCAATTATTCTGAGTTTATATTGTTACTTTTGTGTTATTAAGCGACGCAGTAGAAATAGCCACAAGAAACCAATAAAATCTTCTAATGGAGTTAAAAATGATAAACTAAATTCCACTATTACCATTGTACCTAGTTCACCAATCCATTCTTCATCACCGAATACTCCACAACAAGGTTATGTAAATGCTGCTGATATACAAGATCATCACACAGTTGGTGTTCCTATAAATAATTATGCATTTGATGATGAACCTAAAAAACGTTATTCGTTAGTACATCAACAAGAACAACAACTAATAGAGGAACTGAAACAACAACAGTTGCACCAACAACAACAACGTGAATTGAATACTCCTAATAATACATATGCAGGTTTGAGTGTTATTTCTAATAACAGCTTACAGAGAAATGGACATCCTTTAAGTCCTTATAATTCTTGGAGTGCATCGCAGTTATTACATGAACATGAAAGACGTCATAGCCCTTTAGACAACATGATTCCTGAAGATCAGATGTTAAGTCAACATCAAGATATGTTGCTTAATGGATCTCAAATAGATCACATGTCTTTAAATGGCCAGAACATGGATCACATAAGTATGAATGGCCATCAAATTGCAAACCAAATTCCAGATCATTACAGCCAAGGTCATGCACCTCCAGTACCTCCACTACCTGTTTATAACTCCAATGGTTATCCAGTAAATTACAATATTTATGGTGTACATCAACCTCCCCAGATGATAGCCAGTCAGCAGAATCATCCTATTTATCAGTCAATGCAAAGAAATGAACCTGCTGGACCATACAGTGCGAGTTTGCAGGGTTCTTTAAGTTCTGTTAATAGCGGTGAAAAGAAAAGACGTAATGTGACTATGGTTTAACGGTACGTGTTTATTGACCAAATACATGTGGACTCATTTGAGACATACTTATAAAAGAGAGACTTTTAAACTAAAAAAGGTGGTATTGTACGATGGAAGAATTAAAAGACTTGATATTGTGTTCGTATTGATAGAAAATGTAAACTAGTCATTTGAACTTTTGAAACTTTAGGTTTTAAGTAGGTAATAACTTGAAGTTTGAAGTTGAAAATTTTCAAAACATTATCTTTTTGTTTCTTGTGTTTTAATGTACCTAATATTAAAATACATAATGTAATTATTGTCACAAACAGCAAGCATTATTATGCTGCAGATATCTCATCTCCATTGTATCATATGTATAACAAAAGTTAGTTTTTAATAAATTGATAGCTTACTTTAGAAGTAAGCAATTTTTACAAAACATCCATATATAATAATTATTATATCATTGCTAATTTAATTATTTACATGAATTTCAAATCAGTTATCAAGTGGAATTTCATTGTTGGCAACTACGATTTGTATTCTTTTGGCTTTTTTGTTGGACGAAATAATTTCGTTAATTTTAATTGTTAAAAGATATTAATCCAAACTTTAAAAGTATAAAAATTGTACAATGTAAACAAATATAATTGTCTGAACAGTAAAATAATGTTGCAATTTACTGTTCCATATTCAACTTGTTTGATTAAAATGTAGCAACAATAATTATTAATAATGAAGCCAGTACTGTAAATAGATGTTTAGGATATAATATAAGTAAACAAATTTTTATAAGGCTGATCTCGAGTAATGTGAAACCTTTTTGCATTATTGTGTGTGGGTTCGTGCTATTGTTGTAAATAGAATAAAAATGTAAGTGTGTTTTTATTTTTGTGTTGTTATATAAATATTTTTGTACATATTATGTTCATATTTCTTAATTATTGTATGTGTATAGTCAAATTGTAAATAGTATTTCATATCCATATTTGTACTTTGTGAATAGAAAATAAATGTTTTCTTAAATTTACAGATTTAATGCTTCGATATTTCATTGTACCTAACAGTAATTCTGAAACGGTTTTTCATATTAGTTGTTAACTCTGTTGGTATATGTGCTGTATTGCATGTCTGTGGAATCAATTGCATATTATTTTAAACAGGTTGGATGAGGGAAGTTATGATCAAAGAAGAAATGTTACAAAAAGCTGACCCAAGATGTTAAAAATCACTTCAAGAAATGCTTCGAAAGTGAAAGCTAAAATTCTACATTACATTCTGATGAAAGAAATGTATCCCCATCCATACATATATATTAAGATGGAATCTAAATTGCACAATATATAGTGCTTACTGAATGAATCATGCTGGATTGCAGTTATGTTGTTTCAAATTTAACAAAGATCAGAAAATAGTTATTACATATTAGTTATAGTCTGATACGATTATCTTTCTTCCAATCTCAGTTTTATCAGTTTGGCACATACACACTATTAGGAATACTAAAAGTCATTTTATGGAAGTGAGTCTACCACAATGCAATTAAATGGGTTAGAATTAAAAGAAACTAACTCCAGTTGAGTGGATGTTAATGATTTATTACTAAATGAAAATAACAATTTTATTGAATCAACAAAGAATACTTCATTTGATGATAATAAGCTCATTGCCTGGTATTTAAATAAACATATATGTATAATTTCCAATTTCTTACATAAACTATGATCTGAAGTTGCGTTGAATCACTTAATTCTCAGAATTACTCAAAAATCAAGAAATGAATATTGCATTATAATAAAAATTTGTTGTCTGTTTTTTGTCTTATGGTATATTTCCTATATTATTAGAAGTGTAAGATATAATAGTAGAGTTCCAAAGAGATTATGTGAAGAAGAATTTTCAGAAAAAGGAATAACAATAGTAGATGTAGAAAAAAACGGAAAGAGAAGTAATGATAGTTTATACTACAGAAGCAAAGGTGATTGGAGTATTAAAAAAAACAAAAATTGAAAAAGGTAGGTAAATGGAAACACTAGCAAATGTGGAAAGCCTTAAATATGCCATCTGAAGCAATGATAATGTATTTAAAGGTTTTGGTAAAAGAACTACAAGAAATAGACACCTAAAAGAACAATCAGCATCTAGATGAGGAAGAATATGCAGATAGACATCTGTATGTTAAAAACTGCAAACAAAATAAATTTCCAGAAAGAATAACTCCGATGGGTATTACTAGAACAACATTCAATAATA
>VTPC01004508.1:98915-116318 GCA_011009095.1 Ignelater luminosus
TTTTCAAGCCAATATCTTATATTATATCTAGATACTGTGACGTTGATTTATTTATTACTTTGATCTAGATAAAGAATTGTTAAAATACTAGTATCTCTGTCTAGATACAATACTAGTCGAGTATCTATGCCCAACACTGTAGAAAAAACAAAAAATACATCTGTGAAAGAAAGTCACATATAATAGCTTACAATTTCCATAATAATAATGAGCCATTAAATATTTTTTAGTAAATTATATATACTATATATAGAAAACTTCAGATCTACATCCTCGATAAACCATATCACAGCTTCACCAATTCTTTTCCAAGCGAGAGATAAAGCTTCTATATGTATTATTCATATGCAAATATGTGTTGTGACAACTAATACTTGTACCTATTTTAATTGTAACAATGAACATGTTGAGGTTAACAACTCTCCAAGTTGAATTAATTAATTATTATCAATAATGAGCCATATTCTACCATCATGATTAAATTTAAATGGCAAGCGATTTTATCCTTTTTCTTCTTATTATGGTCTATATTATTTTATTTAGTTCTAATCACGACTTTAATCACGAGGGCAGAATATGACCCAATGGACCAGTTTGTAGTAATTACCATGACAACCAATCTTATGCATTTTCTTCTTGTTATGATCAGATAGCTATGGTGTTGTTTTGTTTCAACTTTAATCTGATTTTAAGGTAATCACGAAGGCAGAACACCTCCCAGTGCAATGGGTTGATTTCTGCTATCATGAATAAATTTAAATATTCTCTCACTACTTGGGTAAATATTTATTTGTATCTAGACGACTATTTTCCTCTAAAGTAAATGGGTAAGGACATACTAACTAGCTTTTGATCACTGAAAACAATCAAAATATTTAAATACATTTTTTTACACTTTTTTTTATCAAAAACTCTTCTGATGCCTTCTGGAACTGTTTCACCATAATAATTATTCACTTTTGCTGTGATTTTACAATACTGGACAAAAGCAAGTCTGCTGCTCAGATAGTAACAAAGTACTGGACAAATGTGAATGTTAACAGCATGAAGGGAAATTAAATTAAAAATTCGATTCACTCAGATTATTAAGCCTAGGCAGGAAATTGTGGATGGGAAGAATTTATTATCACATATCAATACATTTCTAAGGATTAAGACTTCCAAAAAATAATGTATAATCATTTTTGTTAAGCAGGCTCTTTTGTTTCACGAAATGAATTTTTGTAAATCTGGACGTTTTTGCAAAATCTGACCAGACATGTCTAGACACCTTAAAAACCAGAACATGTCTAGGGAAACTTGGACGTCTGGTCACTCTAACTATTGATCTGATAGCTAATTGCTAGCCAAACTGGATTAGTTTAACCCTGTTCTTATAATAAAAAAATTAAATAAATGTTTTGCATTCACTGCAAGAGAAATCATTCATATATACTGACTGTATTGGTAACATAAATAAATCTGAATCTCATAAACAGAATAGATACCTAAGTTGCTTTTAGGTTTTACTGACCAAAGTGCTATATTGTAACTTCTTACAAGTTATACACATTGTTTTCTGTTAGTAAAATCTATTTTATAACTACTACACTGTATATCTATCAATACTCATTGGCCAAGGTGAAATTTTCAAAAGATCTAGTCCAGCAAATTTATTTTATTCAAGATTGGTATTTTTACTTTCAAGATAAATTTAAAATAGTAAAAAATAGTGCCCTTCAGTTTAGTAACACCATGTTAGGACTAGAATTTTTCATCTAGAACAACCCTAACAAATTTTCTGTTTTTCACTTTAAAAAGTCTAAAATACATACATCTTTTTGTGAGTTCACATTCTAATGAATATTCATGGACACCATTACTTTGTTGCCTATTTCTACAACTGCTACTCTTTAACATCTTTTGTGTAAATCATTAGTTATAATATGGTATGTACAAGAAGATTTAATAATGCATTTATTTATCTGATGATCATGTTTCATATCTACCTACAGATAGGAAATCTGTTAATGAATATCTCAGTATGAGACATTGAAACTTGAATGGCAAATATAAATTTTAAAAACTATAAGTGGAATAAAACGCAGAACATTTTCCATTATTTATTTTATACAATCTTAACGTCTTACTGTAGGTACAAATAAGTTACAGTTTCAATTATCATGAATTCCGAAATTCATTAGATGGGTATTTATATTTAAATATATACAAATTGTATGCAAGTTAATTTTTGGCACATTAAAAATTAATATCGAAAACAAACATCTTGTTAACAACAGTAATTATGGCACATTTCATTTATTTTTTTTACTATATATTATAATCAGTACAAATTACTTACTTAAGCAAATTTTTATAATAATCATAATTTTACTAAAGAGAATTGTGATGTCAAAACAAATTACCTTGTTTTTATAAAATTTTATTTAGATATGTCATTTTCATTTTTTTGACTAAATGATGGTTCAAATAAAAAAAGTTTTCAGATACAGTCCATGCGCAACAACAGTAAAATTTCATAAGCCAGTGATATGGAACACTTGAAAATTCTATGTGTGGGTTATTTAATGTCTATGTTGTAATATTTTCCCATTCTTCTTTTTACAGAAATTTGCCTAGTTTTGATTATGTTAGGTGTACTGAAATTATTAACAAACAACAATTAATACAAAAACAATTCTTTTCTACCAATGCATCTAACTGGTATTCAGAGTAACAGTTAAATAGATATTATTAGAATAATTTTTAATATCACTTTATTCATTTTCATTAATATTAGGATAAAATTTTTGCATTTTATAAAACAACAAAGAAAAACCACATTTGACAAAGGGATTTTATAATTGGACAGTATGTTTCAGGAAAAACTTTAAAATAAAATTATTGTTACTTACAAAATAAATGAAACTAAGTAAGAATCTTTAAAGTCTTAGCACCATTAGTAGTTGTAGTTGTAGTTAAGTTTATTTTTATATACCTTTGAAAACTGAAATCGTGCACTTTATGATTTAATTTTTTAATTTTTGTTTTATTCTATATAATTAGTTTTATTCAGGCACTAATTATTGAATGCAAAAGAAAATCACATTATTTTGACTAAAAAAGAGAATAATTAAAGAACTATGGAAATATAATAATTATAACCAGCAGAATCCCTTGCTGATGATTTGAACTAATCTCATTGAAAGAGACAGATCTTCTCAGAAACATAAAATTGTGAGAGAAAGAACTGCTAAAGTAAGATATGAACCACTGAGAAATTCAAAGTAGCTGCTGAAAAAAGAAAGGAAAGAAGCAAACGTTTAGATAGAAATAGATATACTGGAATATATAGAAAGTTTCAGTGTGGACAATAGCGATGTGACTATGGAAAAAGAAATAGATAATAATGCAGAATTATCAGTCCTGTGCTAAAATTACTATAACAATGACTAAAAATAATTAAAACTATAAATATTAACACACAACAATGAAGGTGAATACTCAATAGTGAATAAAAGACAGAACAGTGAACCAGGAAATGTGATTTAAGAAAGGTGGAAAGAGTAATATTAGCAAACAAAATTATAAATAATAATGTGGTTAGAAGTACCCAGCAATAAAGGAAAAGATTAAGAAGAACCAAAAGAGTATATTCATTCTACTCAGAATAATGAGTGAAAAAACCACATAAAGAAGCCATGGAAAACAAGAATCAAAGGAAAAAGGAAAACAGTTAAACCTACATTAAGATTGACGAGAGACAAAGATAAACTGAAAGAGACTGAATGGTTCAAAATAGTATACTAGATAATTTAATCAGCATTTAATGCCAAATTAGTTTTTTATTGCCCTGATTTAAAGCAATCTTGTGTATTACTTATTGTTATTGTTCTTTGTCACTTTATTAAGCAAAACTTTTCAAATATTCTGTTTGTACATAATTTAATCTTAGTTTTTCCAAAAACATACTGCTTTGCAAAAGATAGTTTTAAATTCTTCTCAGAATTATCTTTAAGTCTTTAATCTTTTCAATAACAATACTTATGACATTCAATGTATTTACCAAACACTTTATTTCAATTTTTGAATTTTAGGGATAAGCAATCTTTTTAATATTTGTATAAAAAAAGTAATTCTATAATAGTTCATATATTCTCACAGGTTTTTATCTCACGCACATTTGTTAAGTATTTACATTCAATGTCACTAAGTTGTTACCCTTTTAATTCCAATTAACAATATGTACATAACAATAAAACACTAAAAATTTAAAACACATTTCAAAAATGGATCTATTAAATGTCTTTCTTTCTATACTCTAAAAATAACACATTTTCAAACTGGTGTAGTCCTCCTTAATGTATCAGTACTGAAATCTTTCTTCCCATTATCATTTCGCGAATTAACCGACACGGTACTTTGAGCACGTATAGGTAACGGTTGGTCCAAATCAAACGTAACAAATTCGTGTTCGTGTTGAATACTAGGTGAATAATCGTCATACTGTTCTGGTAAAAAATCGTCACAATTAATATCGGCCGTAGTAGATACGGTATTAGTAGTAATGTCGCGTGGAAAGTGTCTGGAAGCATCCCTGTTAAAGCTCTTCAGTTCTTCGAATTGATAACTAATTGTTGGCGGCGGCGGAAAATCGTAAAAACTACTAGAAATGTCTTTGAGTGAATTCGATTGAGAACGGTTATGATGTATACTACATGGAGATTCCGGTATCGGTTCTTTACTAAAAAAATAACGTCTCTGATGCACTGGCGAAGGAAAGTTTATAGGTATGTGTATCGAACTATTTGAATTTATATACGCTTGAGGATGTCTTCGACATGGATAAAACATTGTGTGGTCCAATTGTACGTAGTTTATGGACGGCGGAGGTGTTCTTACTTTTCCTCTTCGTATATCTTCTAAATGTTTTCTTCTCCATTCATGTTGCATTCTATAAATAAAAAGGAACACCGCACTGATTCCAGCTAATTGAGTGCTAATAAAGCCACTGACGTATAATAGGAACGAAAAGCCGTAGTGGTAAGTGAATATAGCAGGCTGTAATTGTGAGCGAGTTCTTAGTTTACTTCCAACTTCTGCCTTGAAGACGGAAATATACATGATCAGTCCAAGAAGCATAACAAGGCCTATAAAACAAAATGAAAATATTAGTCATTAGTTTTATCGATGAGATTCTATCATTAAATAATTTTTAAAAATCAATTTTGTAGGCTGTTTTCTCTTTGCCTTTTCGTAAGTTAGATCTCCATATCAGTTATTCATACCTACGTAATAATCGAAACAGTTTAGAATTTAAAAGTCTTTGTGACATTTCAGTTCATGTGCTTGCTTTTTCAAGTTTCTACTTGCACTTATGTATTATGTTCGTTATTTAGTAAAAACAAAATATATACAACCTGAAACAATGAACGTAACTCCTGAGATGAACGTGCACAGTTTTCGGTGTTTTGCACATTGTCCAACTATACAACAGCAGTAACTTCCAAAGAGCAACAGAGACGCTGATATAAAGAAGAAAATGGATTTCGTGACAGCATCTGAAAAATAAATAATTGTAGCAACTTTGCAAATTCGAAAATGTTTCTTTAAAACTATTTTTACTATTTACGTAAGAAAAGAGGTTGAAATACGTAAAATAAATAAACGAAATTTTAATAATGAGGAATCTATGGCTTTCACTCATAGCTTCAGCTTTCTAGATACGAATAGTTGTAATATTTATTTTTGCGCTGAAACCACAAGAATGAGTATTTACCACAAAAATGCTTTCTTAAAAAACGGTTGCTTTTTATGTTAGTGTCGATTTTAGAGATTTGTTGCTTTAATTGTTAAAACTAAAATGTTAATTTGTACGGAAATCTGATATCAGACACAATGAATGAATTTCTAAGATAGGAGGTTTCAAAATAAAAGTCTGTTTACCATATAAGTTGATATCTTTAGTTTAAAAGAGATGGAAAGTAAACCAAGTTTCTAAAAACCTTGTTTATACCACAGATTATCTTAGAAATTTGCCCAATACCTTTCCAGCCAGAACATGATACTTGTTTCGATATAACTATTCTTCTAGAATTCTCTAAATGCAAAAAATACAAGTTTCCTGCTTTATAAATATCTTGCTTTGTTAGGGCCGCTAAGGAGTTGCAATGAAGATCAGTAATGCAGGGGACTACCAAATGTATCTAAATAGAATGTTTTTGACTGATTTATCTATTTATTTACAAGGTGCAAGCCTTACAATTGAATTGGTTAGCAAAAGCAAAATAATCGAAGAATTTAAAACCAAATTCCATTGGTTCACTGAATGGTATACTCGATGTATCTTAATAATGCAGCGGTAGTTATGGAAGGATTATTTCAGTCAGGGTAGCCAAATTCTTGAAACTTCACCCAGTCTAAAAATAAAGTTTCCAAGAAACAGACTACTTGTAAAGAAAGAGAAATTACATGATCTGGAAAAAGTAAAAAATCCGCCCATTTCGAATAAAGTATAGAAGACAGAAAGATCCCAAATGAAGTTTATTCAGTCTAGAAGAAGATACAAACTGGGAAAGAAGAAAAAGGCAAACTCTGAATAGCAAATATATATATGGTTCAAGAAGAAAGTAAATTTAGGTACATCATAGTTCGGCAAGAAAACTAGAAAAATGTAGAAATCATCTAGTGAATCAACTTACTAAAAGTTTCGATCTGAGCAGTTGATATCAAGATGCTCACAGTTTGCATCGCAGTATAACACTGAATATTCCAATGTGAAGTTCATAATATACAAAATATGAGATTACAGCATCTGGCTTACATTTGCAATTTAAAACCCTGACGGGTACATTGTACTGATTTCAGAAAATTCTTTTATCTTCCTTAAACGAGCCTAATGGGAAATCAGGAAAAATTGGTTTATAAGAAGATTAAGTGCGTTTCTGATGCAATTTACGTTTTTGGAACAAGAATAACTTTTTCTATCATCTTTACAAATAATCAAAGTATTTGGAAAATTTTGCAAATACATTGAGACAATTGAGTTTAGTTATCGCCGTTAACTCAGGGATTCTTGGACCTAACCTTAAAAAATTTTGAAACACATTGATTTAACCAGAGATGATATTAATTATGTAGTGTATAGTACGCCAGAGTTAACTCAGGGACGTTCGGCCATAGCCTTAAAAAGTTTGAAATTGATTTGGCCGTAGATGATATTTATTATACCAAACGACTTGGTGTACAACATGTCAATGTTATTAGTCTTAACTTAGAGACTTTTGGTTTGAAAAAGTTTGAAACAGACTTGGCTATAGATGATATTCATTGTAACGAACTATATGGTTTTGAGCATGTCTCATATTTGTTTTTCGACCACAATGTTCATAAATACTCCTTCAATTAATTTCGATTAAACAGTAAGATGTTAGTAGAGTTATTATTTAATAAGTTGTAGCAGATACACTTAAATATATTACAAGAGCGTATTAAAGAATAGTACACATCGACATTTGCCCAACGATTAGAAAAACCAACAATGAACTGCAAGGTGATAATGATGGAACAAACCATAATCAACTAACCAGGTTAGTATATATTCAGAATGGGATCTGCACATCTTGTCTGATCTCAATTTGTCTAATCCTATTTTGACTAATACCAATTTGACTAATTTGTTTATTATGCTATTTAGATTAATACTATGGTTAATTGCTACTCAAGATTGATTTTTAGTGAAAGTAGGTACAAAATCAAAGCTTGCACTAGGTAGCTATAATAACAGAAAGAAGGAAAACTAATTAACATTTATTTCGTTCGTAACTACTAGCTGATTGACTGTAGAACTGCCCTCGGCTCGATCAACGCAGCCTTATATTCGTTTCCTCGTGGTTCTTGATGAGCCCAGAAAGTTCGTGTTCTTTCACGAGCACTTGACGGTGGAAAACTCTGGATAGTTCGAGATTTCTCCGGTACATTCGACCAGCGTGTTCGAGACTGTTCGTGACTTTTTCTAGAATATTCAAGGGGTGGCGCGTTACAGTATATTCTAAACAAGGGGCTTAATTACAGCTTGAGATTACAGATGTTAACAAAGTCGAATGAAGTGGTAGTAGATGTCTTGGGTCATATTGATCAATTACACGAAACTCCATCCTATCGTAGAATTAGAAAATTCAACTCATCACATGTGTGTTCTCTAAACATTTATTAAAATGATAAGCGGAATACAACAACAACAATAACATTGCGAGTTAAATAAACTTGAGTTCT
Organism: Ignelater luminosus; assembly: GCA_011009095.1. Classification (NCBI taxonomy): domain Eukaryota; kingdom Metazoa; phylum Arthropoda; class Insecta; order Coleoptera; family Elateridae; genus Ignelater; species Ignelater luminosus. Next base: position 107,169 of record VTPC01004508.1, read on the forward strand.
TCTTACGAGTAGAACATCTACGTACTTATAGAATTAACGTAGATAATAAATCTGTAGACGTACTATGTACAACTCCTTTTAGATATAATGACGCGACTTCATCTACAAATAACACTTTAGCCAACTAGAGAAATGGGTGCCTCTGGAATTTATTGCCATTTAACGTGCCATTCACAAGGAAGCGTGGAAAATGTTTTAGCCTCTTGTATTTTCTCCTAGTGGTTGAGATCGATGTTAGAAAATCTGTGGTTTAGTCGTATTCAGGTCTAACTGGAAAAGAGTCTTTTGGGTTTTCCTTTAATGGTGGAAGGTGAAATGGCTATTACTCCAAGAAGAACAGTTTTTCCACCAGGGCATCTAGTTTACACGTAAAGTTAATTCAATTATAGTTCAGTACAGAGCGGAGACTGTTGATCGATAGGTACGGTTCAAAAATGTAACTGACAATCAACTAATCTAAATGTTCTAATCATCCATTACACTCATTAACAGAGCTTTTGGTTCTTACACAAAACTAGGTAGTCCTTATGTAACTTTTCATTCTAAATTCAAATCTGTTTTCCGATTTTTTCTATCACCTGTAGTTTTTGAAATATATTCATTTGGGGTTCCAGTGGACAGTGTAATTATAATTACTTTAGGTAATTACTTATTAGCGATAAGAAGTTTTGGAAATGAGGTAATTGCATTCCGCATATATTAGAAAGCTATTAACATGTCATCGACAGGTATGTCACTCTAATAAATATTTGTAAATATTATTTCAACTTTCCATAAGTGAGATCACTTATCTATGAACCTGTTCATTAGTACTGTTTTGTGGAGCAAGTGAAATTTTATCAAGTTGCATTATCACTGCTCAACAAAGAAAATTTCTTGTGTTTTGAGTGATAACTATAGAAACATTAATCATGTCCCGTAAATGTGCGAACGATCCGGGCAGTTTTCGTTACGTTTGTGGAGAGTTTACTGCTAAACACCAAAAACGATGTTTTACTGATAAGATAAGCAATGGGCACAACATATTTGTTGTGTTTCTTGTGCAAATCGCCTTCGGCAGTGAATAAAAGATTCCCGTGTATGTATGACCTTCGCAGTACCTATGATATAGAGGGAACAAAAGGATCATCCAACCGATTGTTACTTCCGTATAACAAAGATAGCAGGTTTCTCTGCAAAAAATAAAAAATCTGTTGTGTATCCTAATTTAACATCGGCGATAAGGCCCGTTGGCTATTGTAGTGATCAGAAACATTTGAAGGATCAGATGAAGACAATGTCGACATTGTTTCTAGCAATGATCCAGAGTTTATTCCTCTAGATCCCACTGAACCACATTTGATCCACAGGCACAACTAAACGATTTAGTTCGTGATTTGAACTTAAGCAAAAAAAACTGGTTGCTTGGCTTCAAATTGAAAAGTTGGAATTTATTGGAACGCAGTACCAAAATTAGTCATTTCCGTAACCGCGAAAAGAAGTTTTCTAAGTTTTATTCTATGCACGACAATCTTACCTACTGCAGTGATGTTGACGGTTTGATGGAAACTCTTGGACGTAAACACAAACCAGAAGAATGGCGACTGTTCATTGGTGCATCTAAATTTAGTTTGAAAGCAGTTCTGTTGCAAAATGGCAATGCATTACCTTCAGTTTCCATTGCATATTTAGTTCACCTAAAGGAATCTTATGAAACTATGAAATGCCTTTTTTTAATGAGCGTAGACTATAAACAATACGAGTGGAAAATCTGTGGAGATTTGAAAGTTATAGCTTTGTTATTAGGAATGCAACTGGGATTTACAAAATACAGTTGCTTTTTGTGCGAATGGGACAGTCGTGCTAAATCCCAGCATTATATTGTGAAAAGTTGGCCAAGTAGGCAGATAGTTGTGGGAGAAAAAAATATTTTACATGAAAGCCTCGTGGATAGAAACAATATCTATTTGCCCCCTTTGCATATAAAGTTAGAGCTGATAAAGAATTTTGTAAAAGGTATGGACCGTGGCGGAAGAGGTTTTCAGTACATAAAAGAAAGATTTTCAAAAATTAATTCGGCAATTAATGAATGACAGCAGTTTCGATGAGGTTCTACAAGGAAAAGAAAGGGTAGCGTAGAATTGTTTCAAATCTGTCGTAAAGGGCTTTCTGGGCAACAACAAAGAGGAAAGTTTCAAAAACCTCGTCGACGAAATGTTGACAGCTTACCGTAAAATGGGATGTAATATGTCGCTAAAGATGCATTATTTACATTCCCATCGGGATTTTTCCCAGATAATTTGGGAGCCGTAGGTGATGAGCATGGCGAGCGTTTCCATCAAGACCTTTCAACGTTGGAAAACAGGTACCAGGGAAGATGGAATTGGAACATGTTGAGTGATTACTGTTGGTTACTAATTAGAGAAGACCCTAATACATCATTACATAAAAAATTGTCAAATAGAATATTTTAATGGGTTTTATGTACATTTTGTAATATAAGATGCATCTAATTACTTTGGCGTTTTATTTTGAAACATAATCGCGTTTTTCTCTGAAACTATACGTGCTAGAGGAAAACCAAAGGCAGATTTGGATTCAGCATGAAAAAGTGATCTAAGATCGCCTATTTGTAACTAGGAACCAGAAGAAAAGTTTCAATTTGTTAATCAGTGTTATAGATTCAGCAAAGGTTGCAAATCTATGGATTCTTTTGAGTTTCATAACTTTATAGTTATATACAGAAATGTATCATTTGAGGATTTATTAAGAATCAGCTATGCGTATGCTAAGCGGTTAATTAACATTGACAATTTAATATTAAAAATTAATTATGTTAAATCTACATATTTGTCATCTGTATCCACATTAAAATCACAGTAAACCAAATAGTATTAAAAAAAATAAAACGCAAAAACACTTACATGGAATAGCTAAAGTAGAATCGTTTGGATCTGGACTGTATTTTTCCTTTGAGAAGTAATCGATTTTGTTGCATTCATACAAAGTTTCTCCAGCTGCAACAAAGAAAATAAGCTAGAATCATAAACATGAAGTAATCATAAATAAGAAGCCATCTTAAAACTTATAGTGTATTTCCTACTGTCGCGTACATTTTAATATGACTAAAACATTTCTGTAAAACGTTCATATTCCTGCTAAGTGTAGGGTAGGAGAACCATTAACTGCAAATGGGCAGGAAATAGCAGGAATGCGCAGGAATATCAGGAAATGATGCGATGTCCAACAGACGCTAAATGTCTTATTTTAACCATTAACTAGCAATGATGTGTACGAACAAAATTTCGGATGTTTTCGGACTGTTAAGTTTGAAAACAAGTGAATCTAGATCTACACTTTGATAATTTTCCTTTATCTATCTTGGTCTGAGAAAATTCTATTTAATCAGACGTTTTTCTTTATTTAATAAAATTGGATAGGGGATCTTAAAGGAAATATAAATTTCCCAGTATTTACTTAAAAATAAAAATTATGAAATGTAAATTTATTAGCCTTTTACAAATTTCTCCAAGTAAAGTAGCTGCTCGGTATAATATCTCGTAAAATATTTACTTTAATGTCTAAAATACGAACTGCTAAGTGGTTAGAGGAGACTGCCGTTTCCCATTTTCAGGTGACCTGTTGAAATTATTTCCTGCTGGAGCAGGAAGAACAAAATGATAAATATGCACAGCCCATTCTAAATTACGTGTGCACGAGCACGCTACAGAATATTACTTTCCAGGCTTGTAACAACAGTCAAGAGTAAAGTCCCCAGGTAGCACAATGAAAACTCAGACATTGCTACAACTGGTGAGTAATGAGCCAGTTGGCAGCAATGATGACACTGACGAATGTTGTGTCATGAGAGTCGAACATATATTTCATCGCAATTCAACCGCTGGAAATGTACGAGAATTGGATTCCAATTATTATTACATTTTTATACCGGCAATAAATTGTCTGTTGTAATTTCACCTTAGAATGTTCTGCTAATAGAAAACCGAACACGTTCTCCCATTCAGCCATTTACTACAACTTATTTACACACACCATTTATTTTCCCCGTTCCGAATTAGAAGAGATTGGAAAATCCCTTAGAAAATATTTATTTACAATCAGCATTAAACAAAAAAACGGCAAGAGAAGAAAATAATTAAAAGTTCCCACACGTAAAATCAACGTAGTCAAGACATCCCTTGCATGTTTATGTCATTTAGAGCTTAGTATCCTGTCCCTACCCAATATCCTCTTTCCGGGTTGTCCCCAACTATCCCTTCCAGCAACGTCTTTAAGTCGTTGCCTGACCGCACTGACGTCATGGACGCTCAAAGCTCGACCTAAGTGAATTAGCAATGCTGTGGACGGAATTGTTTGCTACTAACTTAATAATAGACCCGATACAAGTAGAGGTAGTACATTTCAAAGAGTTTTAGATACAATATGAACTTGAGTTGCATCAGTTTTTGCTTCTAATTGTATTTGATTGATACTGAAGGTGAATTATAAAAGGAACAACCAGAAACAATTTATTTAATCAACATCAAAATGGTTTTCTGGGCAGAGTTTTTCTTCCGCTTAATTGTTAAAAACATTTATTAGTAACTTCTCGAGAAACTTGGATTTTAATCTAGTTTTTAGAAAGATGAATTGTGCTTATTACAAATAACACAAATATTTTATAAAAGGAACTCTATTATGAAACTTTCAATTCTACTTTCTTTAGTTGCAGCGTAACATAAACAGCTAAATTCTCTTTTGTCAACCAGGCTTTCTTTTCGAAGTTCATAATAAAAAGAAAACTTTCTTTCACAATAATATGTGAGGGGAAAATGGTTAGAAGATAGATTGCGACTTTTCTTTTAAATCGTATAATGTATCCAACATGTTTGGCTATAATACACTGCTTCAGATCTAAAACTGGACTGGCCGTATACAGTTACATCATACAAAAAGCTGCGAAGATCAATAGTTTTTACTTTGATTTATTGCGTTTGAGTAAAATATTTTGTTTCTTTTACGAAGAATCTACTTTGTTAACGTTTATAAAGTTGTACTATACAGGGTTATTCAATCCCGAGCCTTCTTATTTAAATTTTTTAAAATTAAATACTTTAGCAGTGGTGAATGATCTAAAAAAGAATTATATGGTTGTCTGTTTTTAAAATATTGCAGAAAAGCAAAAATTTCCAAACGTCTTTCTTTGCTTGTAAGTTTTTTTATTACTCAAGACTAGCAGTCTTAAAAAAACTTTAGAACAGAATCGAATTAGTGTTCAATTAAATTCTGAAAAGTTTCGTCAGAGAATTGAATGAAGATTGTTAGTGAGATTTACGTTTAATTGATATTTCAGATATGATTGAAAACCCAAAATCGGTTAAAATCAATAGTTTACACAGGCGATAAAATATGTTTGTAACTGGATCAGTTAGGAAAAAGGTACTGTGATATTTCAAAGCTACATAAATATTGTGATGATATTAAAAATGTAAATGTGATGATATTAAAAATGTAGTGATATTTGAAAATGAGTATAAAAAAAAAGTTTTTGTTTTTTGTTTGATAAATGTAATGACAGTAAAATATAAATAAATTAATATTGTCAAAAAATAGCGTTTTAATAAAAAAAATTAAGAACCAAACGAAGAAAAATAACGACCCTGAGAAAAAGAGCTCTCCATATCATAACATAAAAAAATTGGCGTCCCAACGTGGTAGGGCAAGTTAAATAAAAGACATAATTATCATTTTGTTAGTTGTCTGTTGGTAGTGGAAAGATGTCAAAACGAGGTAAATCGGTAGATAGTAGAAAAAGGGACAAAAGAGAGGAAGAAAATATTGAAATTGAACAGATGGAAGAAGAAAGTACAAGTATGGAGGAGACCATGGGAGATGTTGAAAAGGGACATAAAGAGCAAAAAGAAATAAGACAACAGCAACCAGATTTACTTAAAATATTAATAGAAATGAAACAAGACCAAGATAAAAGATTTGAAGCCCAAACTAAAAGATTTGAAGACCAAACTAAAAGAATAGAAGACCAAACTAAAAGATTAGAAGAAATGAAACAAGATAATATTAAAAGATTTGAAGAAATCAATCATAATCAAGAGAAAAGATTTGAAGAAATTAAAAGAAAATTTGAAGATCATGAGAATAGATGGGATAATATTGTTAAAAACATGAGAGGTGAAATACAAGAAGAGGTGAATAATAAGATAGATGAATGTCAGAATGAAATGCGTAGAAAATAGAAAGACACCAAGAAGAAATTATCAACATGTTACAAATAAGGGATGCAGATATAAATGAGAAAATTAAGGAGCAAGAAAAAGCACAAGAAAACTACCAGCAGAATGTGAAAATAGAATTAGAAAAAATAAACAAAAATGTCGAAGAGAAATCAACAGCAGGTAATCATGGACCAAGTTATTATTGTATATTAGATAGTGGGATTCAAAATATGGCAAAATTCTCAGTAAACCACAAACGAATAAATCCAAAAGAAAGAATTAACAGTTTACCAATAAGAAAGGCAAATCTTAAAAATAAGATAAAAAATAATTACAAAAAAAAATACCAAAATAACAATGATAATAAAGAAAAATTGAAATGTACTATTAATTGGCAGAATAAACTAAGAAGAGCAAGAAAAGCGGAAAGAAGAAACAAAATGAAGATGACAATGGAAAATAAAAGATTGGAGGGGATCAAAGTCAAAAGAAAATCTAAAAATAAGATTAGAAAGAAAAATAAGGAATCGAGGTATAAAATATTTAAGAAAGATAGTAAATCCAAAATAAGGATGGAAAAATATAAAATGATAATGAAAGAACATTTAAAGAATTTACTATCAGGAGTCAGAGAGGAACAAAGAAATTACAAATACAGAAAAAGAAAGAAAATCAAAGAACTAGAATAAATGCTACAAGAGAATGTTAAAGTAAAAATTAGAAGCCAATGTTGACAAAAATAACCAAAGAAGAATAGGGAACATTGCGTATTAGGTTTGACAAGAAGGTATGAATGATGCTTGAATGAATGTGTTAAAGATAATCATAATGAGTTAAATAATTATTAATGAAGTATTATTAAAATGATGATAATTATGAAGATTTGAATAGGAAGTTAGTAGAATAATAATGATAATAATAATAAATAATTAATGATATGATTGATAATATTAAAAGAAAAGGTCAAAATATGATCCTTAATATGAATAAGTAAAGATAAAATATGATATTGAAGTAGATAAATGAGGCAGGGAGTTAAGTTATATGAAGAAAACGTTACTATTAGAGAAAATAATTTTTGCAATTTCTTAAGAAGTTGTAGAAAATGATTTGTATGAATGCAGCATGAATGAAAGCTAGTTGGAAAATAGAGGAAAATAAGGGAGAAATAGGAAGGAAATGTGAAATAAAATGAAAATATCGAATATTGAGTTTAAAAAAAACAATAAAAAAAATCCTGTATAAAATGTTAATAATGCTAACTAAACTTATAAAATTTTAAATTGTTATTCTGTTGAAAGAATGTAATGTCAAAGTGACAATTAACAAATGTCAAAAATGACAATTAACTAATGTCAGAAAAAAAATGAATGAATGACAGTTGCCTAATGTCAAAATGACGTTCGACAAATGTCAAAGTGCAAGACCGTCAATTCAAATGATTAAGGTTAGAATAAAAACATAAAATAAAACACCATTAAAAAAAATGATTATGTATATCATGAAACAAAACAATATCTATTATATTACATAAGACAAATAAAAGAAACAAAGATCAAATTGTAATGGAATTCACAATTGAGTATATTTTAGTTAATATTAATCAAACTTTAAGCTATAGTATAAAACGCTTAAAATTTATATTAATATGGAGGGGAAATGTGATGATATTAAAAATGTAGTGATATTTGAAAATGAAAAAAAAGAGAATATAAAAAAAAGTTTTTGTTTTTTGTTAGATAAATGTAATGACAGTAAAATATAAATAAATTAATATTGTCAAAAAAATAGCGTTTTAATAAAAAAATTAAGAACCAAACGAAGAAAAATAAGGACCCTGAGGAAAAGAGCTCTCCATATCATAACACTATGTATTGGTTCACTAGATAGTAAAGTTAGGTGTATTCCTGAGTAGGAGTTTGAAACTCGAAGTTGATTCTAATCAAAGTTATCTGTTCAGATCAATATAATTCTTAAGATTCTTCGCGGATAGGTAATTAGATAATTAGACCAAAATAAAAAGAAAAGATCTCAAACATAGTTTAAGTGGTCGCTAATGAAGTTTGTACAATTTAGCGACTAACATGGAAGATAGCCCCCAGACGAAATCTAATACTATAAGAAAAATAAAAGGTACACGGGCATCTTCGAAGCCCAAGGAAGACAGAGTTCCTATTTCTGGTTAGCTGCTCAAGGGAAAACCCTTTTATATCTAGCTAGGAGTAATTCCCTATGTCTAGTAATTGGGTGTCCCAGCGGAACCCCCAAGTCCGATTGAGGGCGCTTACATATAATAGGTCTAGGGAAGTTTAAACAGTTAAGATGCCGCTGATGATCTAAGCAAGATTTGGACAATTTTTGGACAAAACAACAACCATCTACAAAAGTCAACAGTCAAAAAGTCAATTAGTAGACCACTTTAATGATCATCTGCCATTGTTTTTGAGGTAGTTAGGTACATACAACATTCTAAAAGTGAGTAAAACCAGGAAAGTTTGTATCGTATTTTGTATTCTGTTTCAATAAATAATGGACCAGGTGCAAACAAATCCAAAATGTATTCGGTATTATATTCAAAGTAACCGTTCTGTACAAGTTTTCAATGATATCTTGAAGATATTGATAATAAAGTGCGTTACTTTCGCCTACAGCGTCAAATTGTTACCTAATAACTGCCTAATAGCAACTTTATAGACGCTATTGTGACTCTTCAGCCCAATAATGGATTATTGCGTGGAGACGTCAAAGCAGATAAGATGCAATCGATTGCTTCCTTTTCAGCAGCACGAGATGAAGTAGTAGTAGTTATAGTGGTAGCTTCAGCACTAGGCAAGAACTGTGTGCGACTGCGGTGTAGGGAGTAATGAGATAATGTGCGTTGGTAAGAGTGTACTGGAGATTGAAGCAGTGTATTGGTTCTACGTAAATACGGAAAAAA
>VTPC01004508.1:126318-144590 GCA_011009095.1 Ignelater luminosus
AGAAACAGTTTGTATCCTTCCTTGGTTTTATTCAGACGAACCTGAAAAATGCTAAGAACTTAGTTGAGACCATCTTGAACCCGTTAGAGAAGGGTAAAATAGACTTGCAGAATTGTTCGCAGTGCTATGATGGCTGAACACAAAAGTGGTGTTCAGGAAAGAATAAATTGTGAACTGTGATAACCACTCACTCAACTTGGTTGGTGTACACGCAGCCAAACAGGACGCAATAATGGTAACATTTTTTGGAACGGTTCAAGCTCTCTACGTATTTTTTTCCTCGTCAACTCAACGCTGGGAGAAACTCAAAAACGTTGTGCCTACAGTTCTTAAGCCGGAGTCTATAACAAGATGTAGTGTACAGGTAGAAGCTGTGAAACCCATAAATAAATACCTTGACGATATACTTCAAGTTCTCCAGGTCATGATGGACGGTACATATAAGACTAGTGAACCAAGAAGTGAAGCTAGACAGTTGTACAACCGTATGTTAAGTCACGATCTTCTGACTAGGTTTTTGGGATAAAGTACTCACTCCTATTTAACAGTTTCAAAAGAGGCTGCAAGATCCGAGCATGGACTTCCACGATGCTGCCTCAGATTTGAAAGCTCTCAGAGATCATTTTCACGATGAAAGAGAAACTTTGGTAACTGAAGCTCTAGAAGTTGGATTTAGACTCTGTCAAGATTGGGATGTTGAAACTGAAAAATGATCAAGACGAAAGAAAAGAATGACCCGTGAAACGTCGACCGATGCCGGATTAACAGCTAAACAGAAAATTGAAAGAGTCATGAAGGGAACAATTGTCCGTCTTCCTACGGAAATGGCTGATAGGTTAATTCGTTTGCATGAAACTGACAAGAAGGTTGGCTTTCTATTTGACGTTAAAGGATTGTCTCACAGCAATGACAGTGACGTCTTAAAACTAAAATGCGAAAATTTGGGAAATTTTTACAACTGCGATGCTGATGGTCAACAACTATACGAAGAAGTTTTGGACTTCAGAATGTTGCTTACAAGCCGGACCAACATTAAAATATCAAGATCTGAAAAAGATTTGCAATTCATTGTGCAATATGGATATGAGGACGTATTTCCAAATCTTCGTATAGCGATCCAAGTAAGGTTAACAGTTTCTGTATCCATTGCTAGCTGCGAAAGATCTTTCAGGAAATTAAGATTAATTTTAAATTATATGAGAGCCTCAATGGGTCAGAATCGATTATGCGATCTTGCTATACTAAGTATTGAAAGGGAAGAAGCTGCGAAGACTGATTTCGACTTTGTTATGGATACATTTCCATCAATAAAGACAAGGAAGGTACAGATTTAATAAGGTCCTTCTGGATGTTTTTTTTCGACTTTTCTTGATCTCGACACACGAAGTGCGTACCTCGGAAGACATTCAGTTAAAAAAGATCTGATAAGTGTGTCCAAAATTCGAGGTTCACAATTGGGATCTCGTAAAGGGTAAGAGATACGAAGTCGGTTAAATAAGATAAAAGTTGCGAGTCGAAGGGCCAGTTTACTGGTGTTCTTGTTTTCTTTTAAGAATGCATAGTCTACTAGAAAGCAATTCTAGTTACAGCCTAGCAGACAAAATGGTTAGATCTAGATCTATTAAAATCTAAGGTAACTAAATAAATCTTGCCCAGGGGCGGCCAAAACCCTAGCGCCGACCCTGAGTTAAACAATTAAATTCTTTAACCTTCTTCTTAACTCTGATCATTAAGTTTTGTATGGTATTTTCAGATATCGAATTTACTGTCAACCATCACTTCCTTTCGAGGTCACTTACGTCTTTTGCTTAATTTTTACTATTATTTAGTTGACGTTTTACCAGAGCTTAATATTTCCCAACTGGGCGCAGCTCGAGATAAATGAATCGATAGATTTTGGAACCATTTTCTTACCATTCCATGGCAGTTTTTCCATATTGACAAGACGCTAGATCTGATAAGTAGCAAAAGACTTTTTATAAGACACAACCTTCACACAAATCCCCTGGTTTATTGTGCTTATTGAAATGAAATTTTCACTTCTTTGCCCGCAAGAACAAATGGCTTGCCAGATTAAACATTTTCTTGGATATCTCAACAATTCTTTCTTTTTAGATTCATCTGGAGCACTTGTTTTGTCTGATGCTGTGCAGAATTTCTGGCCAGGTGATTGTTTAAAGTCGGCAACAACATAACATTCGTCGTCCATCACAACGCACCCTTGTTTTGTTGAAACGTGTTTGTAAAGTTTGCAAGCTTTAGTTTTGGAGGTTTCATTTTGTTTATCTTTACGATTTGGAGCTGACGTAGGCTGTTAACATGTTAATTCTTTTAGGAACACTACTATTTTCTTCGAAGTGTGTTAAGACTGTTGATTCAGCTATATTTAGCTTTTTTTGCAACCTTCCGGTGCGATAATTTCAAATTTAAAAGGTGTTTGGAAACAATCTTGTGTCAAAAAGTTCCTTCTTTTTACGGCATTTTAATTATTTGTGAATCCAAACCAAATCGTAAATAATTGTCTTTAAAGCAACTATCTTAGGAATAGAATCTTTGTAGTGATGGTGGCAAGAAAAAAGAATAATGCTTAAGCCAAGTTTCTGATTTATATGTAGATAACATGTTATCATGTCGAATAGCTATTAGTGTTTTCTAAAGTTCTTATCTGAGGTTACATTTTGAGAAAAGAATATCTACATGGCTTGTTAAATGACAAAGACCTTTTCGTAAGCTAAAACTTGCCAACTGTGATTGTTTCAACTAATTCAGCGTTTTCTAATATTTCGTAGCTTATAGATTACCCTAGAGATCACTTATGTTTCTTGGACCATTAAACATTGCATCTGTGCAAAGATATACCAAGAAAACATGGATAGAGAAATTGCTTAAAGTAAGCTTTCTTTCACTATTTTGGGCAATTTTACAAGAACAGTGACTCCCAATCCAATTCTGTATAGCTGATACCCAGTTCAACTCATTTAGTAAACTTTCCTCTAGATATTTTGGAATAGATTCATTGCCAGCGGTTCCATATTAGATAGAAATGAAAAAACAATTTTGTCTCCCACACACTTTATTAAAATTAAAAAACTAAAATAACAGAAAGAGAAACAGAAATATAAGTCTGAAGATGAACTTATAATAAAAAGGTAGATATATGTCACGCTGAACAAAATAAAGTATTAAAGTGTGTGAGACAAAATTGTTTTTCCATTTCTATTTCCCCTAGCTGCTTCTAACAAGAGGAGTTTTATATTGACTTAATCTTCTCCTCTCTAGATCCAAAGATGTTTGAAAGAATAGCCAAACTTCAGAAGAGCCTGCAACTTTTTTTCAGAATCACGTCGCCATGCAATGAATAAACATTTGCATTAAAGTAAAAAAATTCTACTACAGGGATAGGCATTGGGACCACCAAGGGTTTAAGTTGGCTTCTATAAAAGTAACATATCCGAACGAATTTTGTTGTTATATGAGCCAATTTAGCCATCTTGGCCCCAGTGCCTATCCATCTTGATCTACTTTGTAAAAAAGTAGACAAAACTGAGTACAAAGACATCAAAGCTTTTCAAAGAGTCAGACTTCACAAACATGAGAGAGAAACATCTTGAAAGTATATTCTATATATCTTTAAGGAACCTGAACTATACTTAAGGTAGAAAAAGTTATACTAGGTGTAGGTGGACAGAGAGGAGTACAATACGTGTCATAGGCCTTACTGTAAGGCCTAGCTTCGGTTCGGGTCAAATGAATATCTTCGATACTCTTTTCGTTTTCAAAATATGAAATTTAAAAACGTTTCTCTTTGACTATTTTCTCAACAAAGCTCTGGAAATTACTAAATCATCAAATTAGGGAAAAATTGAATTTATCAAAATCACGTTAGTTTTTAATAATAATTAATAAAATAATCATTTCTGAACTTGAACCCTGTCAATTTGAGCTTGAACTCAATATTTTGATTTCAAGACTTTAATTGACAATTTTAGGAACTAAGACGCTTCGATCACGGTCTACCTTTTATTTCTATACGATTGGTAAGGTATTGAAGAACGTCACTGGTTGAGTTGAAGATTGAGGTTAATAATTGGCAATCGTCACAAAGTGGACGACATCTGACAATCAAAATTGAAAATATCATGTTAATAGGAGAAATTTTGCATTTTCTCCCTATTAACATTAATAAATACAGTAAGACAAACTATAACAAAAACGAGAATGAGAATACTATAAAGGGTTGTAATGAGTTTATGCTTAGGTTAGTTATTACATCAGTAATACTATCAAAACAACAAGAAGATTTACACCGATCTATATTCTTTAGGTAGGCATTTCTATTCACGTCCATGTTGCCGTTCCGTTTGCGTCAATTGTATACCCCCTTTTTATTTAAAAGTGCCATCTATTGATTTATGATTTTTTGCAAATACTTAACATTAGATATGAACCTTGCTATACTGCCCAAATGCAAGTTAGTCAATATTTACAAGAATAGCATGGTAGACCCAAATGTAGTTACAACTTGCGCCACCGACGGCTTGTTTTTGGTTGGTTTGGTTTTTTTTCCTGTACTACTTACTATGGGGTTCCTTATGATGGTAAGCAAAATGTCGAGTTTTGATTATTTTACAGTCCAAACCAAAAAGTTATTATTTTGTTATGTAACCCGATTATGGAAGTCTTCTTTTGTTTGATTAAACAAGCAGAAATCAAAATTTCGTTTATCACGAGAATAAGATTTAATTTCTTATTGTCACTTTTCAAATCTCTAGAATTCCAGCATTGTCATAATAATACCAACTGAATATCAAAACAATTTCGGGCCAATACTACTATGCTAGCTAAAAAGTGTTCGCTGCCATGATCAGCTTATAAAATTGGACTGAATTTTTACAGCGAACTTCTTCAGTACCAAGTATACTAATAGAAGTATGCTACTAGAAGAAAGAAGCAATAGGAGCAGACAACAATGTGTTAGGTACTGTTGATTGATTTTAATGAAAGAACGGTTTATTATTATTATTGGATTTAAACGGTAGCAAAAGTGTGTCTGCCGTTACAAATTGATGTTATAGATATAGAAAAAACATCTGACATAAGAAATTCGAAATCGTGATCAACTTCTCCAACATTTCAAGAACCGCAACAGTAAAAGACATAATAGTAACCATTAAATTATAGTGTTGGAGAATATCTTTGAGAAAAAGTAAAAAATGCCAAATGTAACTGAGTCTAAAGACAATCTTAATTGTGATATTGCATTTAATAAGATATTGTTCGTATACAAATGAATTAGTGGCTTTGCAAAGGCTAAATCAAAAAAGCAATTCGTGCTGTGGAGATAGAATTTTTCGAAAATCTTTTTAAAAATGTGATTTTAGTAAGTTTCTTTTGATCATGGTGTTGATATTTTTTAACGGGAAGAATTTGAAAAAGAGGCCTAATTTCCGTATAAGCCAGAAATGGGAAGATATTCAATCCCGTAAGTCGAAGTTGAAGATTAGGCGTGGTCCAGAAATAATAAATGACCCAAATAATCACGTTATTGCCTGAACCTAAGGCTTAAATCTCAACTAAGAACAAAAACAAATACCTAGAAGGCACCAGAAGCTGGAAAAAAAAGAAACCATCGGCCAACCGATGCAGCTTCTCGTAGGCTAACCCTCTGTATGTGGATTGTCTTCCAAATAACACCCTATATATAGGCTTACCTCAAAATATCGCCCTGTATGTAAAAACTTAAAATCGTGTTTTGAGGTCAATTGCATTCTCTTTACTTACCATGAAACCTACATTGGTTTGATAGCTTGTCATAAAATAAACGTTTTAAATCTCCAGCCTCTCTCTCGTTTTTCAAAACTAAAAAAATAATTCTTTACACACAAAATTAATTAAGAAGTCAGGACTCCATGGATACGATACCTAAGTGTAGCTTTTAAAACAAAACATGAGTTTATTTTCATACTTTGGAATAATAGACATCTATTTAAAGAAAGGATCAAAATGATGTAATTAATTAGAGAAATCAATGCTTTACGAACATCAAGTAAAAGAACGACATTCTTACATGAAATTGGACCTGAAGGACCCATCTAACAAATGCGTTTAAAATTTCCATTCCATTGGAAAATGCACCACGATGGTTAAAACAAAATTTCATAACCTCGTTGTTAAACAATACGATCCCATTTACTGGACGGCAACTAATTGCAAAATTAATTATTTAGAAATACTTCTTTCTACTCGTGAACTTAGAAACTCAGATCCGACAAGCATGTCGTAATTGTTCTCCAGAATCCACTCCCGAAAAACACTATAAATCTCACAAAGAGAACTTAAAAATTAAATTTATGGTACAACTTGGTTTTTAACAGACGAGACGAAGAAGACGGTACCGAGCCTTCATAGACCGGCCAGTGCGTTGGCGACCAAAGCCCCAAGCACGCGCGGAATCGATTGCTCCTTTTAGCATCCCAAATTCGACTCTCACATATATTTGACTCAAGTTAATCAACGGCAGAAGCCGGATCTACACCACATTATCAAAATTAACATCGACAAACATATAAACCGTGGGAAATTACAAAACCCCTATTCGATGAGCATAAATCAACTTTCTGAACATAAAAATGCTGAAGCATAAACAAAATTTCTGCAAACTAATAACTATAAAAATGTTTAGACGCCTGTGAGATGATTCTGTATTAAAGTAACGCACGTACACATGCTAATTTTAGCAATATAAATTTTAAAGAACCTTGAACAAGATATCTTTTAGCAATATAAATAATTTAACTAACGGAGATTAAAAGCAGAGTCCGGAAATGTACGCAATGTTATAAAATAACATTACAATTTCTTTTGTCAATAAAGAGATTTTTTTAATATGACCCAGTCTAATATAGGCAAGTTTAGAAGAAACCGAGTGGCCGAGATTTTGGTTAAGTTGGCAAGTTGCGGGTAATACATTAACAAATAAAGAGGTATATAAAGAGATGTTGTGTTTCCGCAATCTAGAGGAATGTCTTGTCTATGTGATCAAACGGTGAAGGAATCCATATACCAGAACCAAATTTGTATTTAAAAGATTTCTAGGGAATTTATGATGTAGATCCATCGCTTAAGGTAAGAGTGTTGGGTGAGCAATAAAAAAGACAATTTTTGTCCTGAGGATGCCAAACTAGGCGAAACCGGTAGAGAAATATAAATTTGTAAACAAAATCACCTTAAGGAAGTACCTTTTATTACTTAATTAATAATATTAATTAATTCACTGTTTCCCTAGTTAATTGTTGACGTCATAGTTACTTATACAATTAAAGGGAATTGCGGCAGCACGTAACATTGTTAGGTAAGTTAAACACACTGCAACATTAGGCGGAAGAAGAAAACTTCAAAATATTATTTATTTGAGAAGTCATTTTGTTGCTGGAAACCACCTATGATGTAACATCAGGTTAGAAATATGGATGAGTGGGTAGGGCATATTTCTGTAATAAGCTTTAACACAGAATATTTTATGAGAAAAATCAAAGAGTTGATATGAATGCGAATCGATCATACGCTCTTCGTGCAATGCAACCCGGAACACGTTCCATCAAAATGATAAACGGAGCTTTTGGAAAAACGGTTTCTATTATACCACATTATTCTCTGTAGTTATAAATAAACTTTCGTTGTTCTAGGTTCATTCAGCAATACCATGAACCGGCCAGAATGGTTTCCAATTTTAATAATAAAACTTCTCGTAATAAGTTAATTATTGGCTCTGGTACTACGAATTCACAATTAGATGAGGGCTTCACCCCAGCAGCAAAACAAGCCCGTAGTTATGATGTACACGTTACAAGAGTTAATCCAAATGTTGATGAAACCAAGATCGAGAATTATGTTACTGGTAAATTAATAAAAATGTCAGATAATGAAAAAACCAGTTCATTGAAAATCAAGGTTACTCGTCTAAACGCTAAATATCCTGAACACTACAGTTCTTTTAAGGTCACTGCGGAATCGTCTTATTTATCGCATTTACTTAATGCATCCTTTTGGCCACAAGGTGTTGCTGTTCGGAAATTTTATAATGCTCCCGTTTATCAGAAATTAAATAATGATAAAAATTTTCAAAGGGCAATTCCCACGAAGCATCCGACATAAACATATTTTATCAAAATGTTCGTGGTCTTAGGACAAAAGTTAATGAAATATTTACTAGTGTATTAAGCGAAGATCACACTGTGGTTTGTCTCTCTGAAACATGGCTTAATGGGGAAATTAACAGTTCAGAGATTATTGACGGACGTTATAATGTTTTTCGTCAAGACAGGAATCCTAAAACAACGAGCAAAGGACGGGGTGGTGGAGTTCTTATCGCAGTCAAAAAGAGTTTGTCATCTTTTCTAATTAATCTTGATGTTAAAGATCGGGAAGAGATATGGACTTGTGTTCATCTTGCTAGTAAAAATCTGATAGTGGGAGTTGTTTATTTTCCACCAAATTCGGATATTTCTTTATATGAAGGTCATCTTCAATTAATTTCGGAGATTACCATAACTTATCCTGATAGTATCATTTGTGTTTTAGGTGATTATAACCTACCAAAAATTACATGGTATTGTGATAATTTCTGTGATACTGTATGTGATACTTTAATTCCAGTTAATGTACACTCTAAGATAGAAGAAATTGTTTGTGATAATTTTGCGTTTTATGGTTTTTTCAAAAGAATTATATTTATAACGCTAATAATGTTATCTTAGATTTAGTATTTTGTAATGTGGATTTTGTAAATATTTATCAATGGCCACATTTAACTAAACCTGACATAAATCATCCTTCTTTTGTATTAAATGTAAAGAATTGTTCTCAGTCAACTCTTACCAATGGTGAGATATTTTATTTAGACTTTAAGAATGCACCATATGAGTTGATTAATAATCATTTAGACAATATTGATTGGAATATACTAAACAATTTTAGTTCAATTGAGGAATCTGTTAATATTTTCTACGACATTATTAATTCTGTTATATCTTTATATGTTAAGTTAAAAAGAGTGCCAATGCAAAAGCAGTTTAATCTTCCTAAATGGTTTGATGATAGTACGAAATCTTTAATTATTGAAAAGAAAATCGCTCACAAACAATTCAAACAGTTCAGATCTCCTATAGATTACAATATATTTAAGGATTTAAGAAATAAATGTAAAATTGCTATCAATAACTGTAGGTTAAATAACATAAGAAGCATTGAGAATAATATTTTAGAAAATCCTCAACACTTCTGGCATTATGTTAGATCTCAAAAAGGAGATAATTCTTTACCTAACTGTATTAGATATGAAAATTCTGTGGGTTATACTCCGATTGTAATCGCCTCTTTATTTGCAAAGTACTTCCATTCTGTTTATTGTACCTATGATACTTATAAAAGTAAACTTTGGGATAATAATTTAAAAGAAATTGTCGATCTTTGCAATTTAAATATATCTAGAGAAGATATTTTCAATAAAATAAATTCTCTAGATGCTAATTCTAAAGCTGGTCCAGATAATATTCCTGCAGCCTTCTTGAAGTACTGTGCAAACAACTTAGTTAAACCTTTGTGCATTTTGTTTAATAATTCTTTGAGTAGTTCTGTATTTCCTGAATTGTGGAAAAAATCAAACGTTTTTCCTGTTTCTAAAACGGGAGATCGTTTAGATGCTCGTAATTACCGTGCAATTAGTACTCTATCTGCAATTCCAAAAGTTTTTGAAGCCATTGTTACGGATAAATTGTTTCAATCCGTAAAAAATATTATAATTGATGAACAGCATGGTTTTGTTAAGGGTAGATCTACGCTAACAAATCTTTTCTTATTTACCAATTATGTTCTGCATACTATAGAATTGGGTCATAACGTTGATTGTATTTATACTGATCTTAATAAGGCATTTGACAGAGTCAGTATTGAGCGCTTGATCTACAAATTAAGTAAATTAGGTTTACAAAACCCCTTGTTGTCGTGGATCTACTCTTACTTAAACATGCGAAAACAAAGAGTTGTCATTAATAATTCTACCTCCGAATGGTTTAACGTTACTTCCGGCGTACCGCAAGGATCCCATTTGGGACCAATTCTTTTTATTTTGTTTATTAATGATATAAATTATTCTATCAATTCCAGCAAATTTCTGCTATATGCTGATGATTAAAACTTTTCATTCGTACTGATGCTGTTGGTTCAGATCATTTGTTACAGGCTGATTTGGATTGTTTGACTTCGTGGTGTAGTGAAAACCATCTGGAATTAAATATTTCAAAATGCAAATCTTTACGATTTTCTAAAAAGTTATCACCTGGTATTTGTACTTATTACATGAATAATATAGCAATAGAAAGTGTTACTTGCTTTAAGGATTTAGGTGTTATTATTGATGCATGTGTTAGTTATGATCAACATATTACAAATCTACTTAGCAGAGCCAATAGAATATTAGGATTTATTGTGCGTCAGTGTACTGATTTCACAGATTTAAGAATTTTAATTATACTATATACGTCTCAAGTTCGTTCACTTCTGGAGTATTGCACAACCATTTGGTGCCCATATTATATTACATTAGTAAATAGAATGGAAGCAATACAGAAACGATTTGTAAAATTTTTATGTTACAAGTACCGAATTGATTACTATGGTTACAGTTATAGTGATCTTTTACATTACTTTGGCCTATCTTAATTGCATGTGCGCCGCAATTATTACGATTTATGTTTTTTGTTTAAAGTATTTAATGGATTTGTTAATTGTTCTCAAATACTTCAATGTTTTTCTTTGAACATAAAAAATACCAATTTACGTAATTTACCAATTTTCAATATTCCTTTCCATCGAACTGCGTATGGTGCAAATTCTCCTCACTGTAGAATATGTCACTTAACATAGCATGTACACATGATGATTTGGAATTCTTTGGTATTTCCTTTAACAAATTCAAGTGCTCCTTAAGAAATGCACTAAATATGTAGCAATATTTTATATTGATATTTATTCTACATTACATTATGTATATGTAGTTATTTTGGTTAATTTTTTAATAAGATTTGTTTGTAAATGGATGTCCGTTAATAAATTATTATTATTATTATTATTTTAAGTCAAAGAATTTGGAATAAAAATGTACTTCATCTTAATTAATTACACAGTCAAGCAAGAGAATACCACTGAAAGTCCAAAACCGTGCATGTTGATTCTAATATTATTTAGCAATTATAGGTCTTGATAGTGGTGAGGCCTAAATCTCTTAAACTTTAATTACTGTTACTACCTGTTTTTGTACAAATCTGGTTTGATATATTATTTTGTTTTAATTAGTTCATTTAAAGCAGCGAGTATCAAAGGTACAATTTTAACCCAGTTGTATCAGCGTTCTTCAGTTGTGTTTTTATCCCAGAAATAGAAGAAACGCACAATAAAAAAATCTACCTACCAACCCGCCGTTTTTGAGAGATTTAATTAAAAAGAAGCAAAAAATTTTAAGTATACGTAAAACAGATTAATTTTTTTGCTTTTGTTTTTCGATCCCACAGAACGTAAAATAACCTGACAAAAAACCACAAATTAGTGATTTGTCTTTGGTAATAAAAATTAACAAAGATGCACTTTTGAAGTTTTCTAATCTAGCTCCATCAGAAAGTTACTAACAATATGATCATAATTGATTACTTTACCTCAATGTTAATGAATGACTTTTTAGAATTTCAAGAATTTGATATAATAGTTGATTAGTTACGAACAGCACTGATAAGCATAAATCTAAATTTCTAGTGGCAGATTCTTTTTCCTAAAATTTGTATGGAAGGCATACATTTTCATTAAGACGAAAAACTTTTCTTTTTTCGAGTTTCACAAATTTAAACCCGAAAAAATATGAAAACTCTGCAGCTAAAATCGATATATAAAGAGTTCATAAAGTCTACTTCTCTACTTTTATACTTCGTAAAATGTGCACGTAGCATCAAAAAACGTTAATATAATTACGCAGCCGTTGAAAGCTGCTATACCCAGTAGTTTATCCTGTAGTAAATCACAAGCCAACAAAGGCGTTGATTAAGTACGAAAATATTTCGAGCTGTATTACGAAGCTTTCGAGAACCATAAAACTAAAAAGCAAGCTGTAATAAACAACTCAACCCCAATTCAATCTGAAAAATCCGGGAAGACATATAGCGTCATTAAATAACTTCCTCGCCACAGACTTCTTTAGAAACAATCATATTTTCTTTTACTTCTCGGTTGTCAGCAGCGAACGAAACAGTTTTCCTCCAACTTCTACGTTCCATGTACTTTTAACTCAATTTTAGTTTAATCAGTAGAACGCAGAAGGATATGAAGCAAAGAAAATAATACCCGAGTCCCCGGAATATGAAATGTCCTAAACGCCACCAACTTAAAACTGTTTTCCACTATTTTGAATAAAATGCTTAATACTCTCTTGCAAAAGCTTTGTTGTAGATTAAACCTTGAGAGGATTTCAACTTGCAGCTTTAAATATATTTGGAGTGGAAATGGAACTGCAACTTTCTACATAATTAAAAAATCAGGTGAGACTTTAAATGTGCAAAAGTTGAAAACTCACGAAGAACAAGGGAAGAAAAAAAAGTGTTGAGATTTCAGGAAGAAATAATTCTTTCAGTAAGTGAGCTTTGCTGAAACAGCTTAAAGCATTCTTATTTAGGGTTAAAACTAGAGGGGTTCCGATGCCAAAACTTGGAGAAATCCGGGAAGAATAGACTCTCGACGCCTACTATATAAAACGAGTGAAATCACAATGAAAAGGCTATGAGGGAAAATTCGCCAGATAAAAAATCGTCCGAAATAACTATAAAGGCGACGGGTGATATGAGCGTGTACTTTATTTATAGAAGAGAGCACCGCAAAGCCTCGGAATCTGAAAACAGTTTCTTTTTGCGGATTCCCTTTCACTTCTTATAAAACTTCTCGTCAGTAAAGATCAATATGTGAGATGTGAAACCACAAAAACGCTTATAAAAGATGAAAACTGCAATGACGTATCTTGAAAATTTTATTTTAGTGCTTTGCCGACTTTCACTCTCTTTTATACTAACATTTACTGAAAACTTTTTATCTAAATATATCTCTAACTTTCAACTTTTTACTTAATAAAAAAAGAACTCAAAATAAATGGCTGTGATAAAATATGCCATTCGAAATAATTCTATTCTTATCTTTTTAAATAATTGATTGCTGTTCTAATTCTTTGTTTACAAAGACAATAAGCAATTCTAATTTTATTAAAAGATATCGTTTCCATTTGATAAAAAAAAGAAAAAAATAGAAATTTCTACCTTTTAATTTATCGAAACTGCTCAAACGACCTCCTTATGCTTAGGCAACACACATTACATATACCATGCTACAATTTGGACACAAAAAACAAACTAAATCGAACCAAATTCGTATGTAATCAGTTTTTATTAATACCACATTTACACACGCACGCACTTAATAAACAAGAATTCGTTTTTGCTAAAAGACCTTCTGCTAGGTAGTAAATATCAAAAATCCCTCCATTTTCATCATCTTTTCTTTCACATTTTTTTGCCAGTAAAAGATACCCTTCTGATAGAATTGAGGCACTATTTGCATTTTATCCCTTTGTTCTCTTCATCACTAGATGATCTCTATTGTATTTTCTCACTGTTGGCTCTAATATCAGTAATAGAATTTTAATTCTTAATCTTTCAAATTTATTACTTTACACAAATCTATCAATCCTCTTTCTTAATAAATCAACGCTATTGTTTCCACAGAATCTTCATAAATATCTTAATTTCACTCAATGCCTGTATCGTCTTCAAGTCTTTGAATTTTCGCAAAAGCAATCTGAATGCAGAACGAACACTCAAGGGTTTGAACCTGGGACTGTTCGTTTCTCATGAGTGCAATTACCTAAGTCAGACTGCTCTAGCAGAAAACTTCTAGAGTATTTAGACATCAATATTTTACGAGTCGAACTGATCCCAAAATGCTATTTTTAGTTTGGCTAATGAAATCATTCAGGATCTACTATGTAACTAAGTAAAACTGAATTATTAAACGATATATTAAATTCTTATTTAAAAAAAAACCGATGAAGATCATGCGTTTACCAGAAATCTGTGCCGCTAGCAGATGTATCATATACTTCAGAAGTGGATAGTTATCGTGATATCTTGGAATCTGAACAACATTCTTATGAATGATATAATGGAAATGACCCCTGAAGGTAAAGCTAAAATAGTAACTAATAATAATAAAAATAATCTTTCAAAGAATATTCCACTTACTCTGGATAATAATAATGCTACAACTGATAGTAACATACGCAATCGCTTTAGTAAAAATTAATTTATAATTGCCACTGCTGCATCAATTGACAACACAAACGGTTTTATTGCTGTGGTAAGGAAGAAACGATGTGCCTATATTCACTTAACCAGAGTGGATTGTAACGGGAAAAACCTAATAAAGCTAGAAATGAGAAGATGTTCAATCTCGTAGCTCAAAGTCGAAGATTGGGCGTGGTCCAGAGACAATAAATGACCCAAATTATTGCGTTATTGCCTAAACCTAAGGCTTAAATCTCAACTGAGAACCAAGAAGACATACCTAGAAGGCGCCAAAAGCTGTAAATAAAAGAAAGAAACCATCGGCCAACCCACGCAGCTTTTCGTAGGCTAACACCCTGTATATGAACTCCCTTCCAAATAACACCCTGTATATAGGCTTCGCTCAAAATATTACCCTGCATGTAGAAAATTAAAATTGTGTCCTGAGGTAAAATTGTATTCTCCTTACTTACCAGGAAACCTACATTGACTCCATAACTTGACATAAAATAAACATTATAAAACTACAGCGTCTCTCTCCTTTTCCAAAACTGAAAATAATTCTTCATATACAAAATCAAATAATGTCTTCGCTACTAGAAGTCAGGACTCCATCGATACGATACCTAAATATAGCTTTTAAAACAAAACAAAGCTTATATAAAAAGAAACGCCAAAGTTAAACTACATACACATCAGTTTATTTTCATACTTTGGAATAATCAACATCTATTTAAAGAAAGGATCAAAATGATATAGTTAATAAAAGAAATCGATGCTTTACAAACATCAAGTAAAAGAATGACATTATTACATGAAATTGGAACTGAAGGACCCGTCTAACAAATGCGTTTAAAAATCTTTAAAACAACACAAAAGGATCAACGAATAAGCATTTCATAAAACAAAGTTAAACATGATTTAAAACTAGCATGAATCTTAAATGTACGAAACTGCAATAATTACTTCAAACAAAAGAGTTGAAAGATTATTGTAAAATGTAAACAACCTATTATGGCTCTAAATTTTCCGGAAAAGATTACAGTATAAAAACACCTTACCTACCATTTAAAAAAATTCATCGTTTTAGGATAAATACTCAAAACACTTAGACAAAACAATAAAATACAAACAAATATGTATCATGAAAAACATTTATCTTACGCTAGTCAGGAGAATTCTTGAATTCCAGTAACATTTTACAATTAACGATAATTAAATCCATAAAATTATCAAGCGACGAGAAGGCGTGATTACATTCACAATAAACTTTAAAAACACTTAAATTTCCTCAAGACACAAAACTTTAATTTTAACGGAGATGATATCATCTTTCCATCAGGCACTAAAGACGATACATTTCACCAAACAGAAAATACAACAGAGATGCTGAAGTCTTGGTCAACACACGCAACATTTCTTCCCTGGGAAAACCGACGGCAACTACATTGCAAATGGAAAAAACTGTTGTTAACGCACAAAACAGAACAGGTGATTTCCATTGGAAAATTCACCACGATGGGTAAAAAAAATTCCATAACCTCGTTGTTAAACAATACGATCCCATTTACTGGACGGCAACTAACTGCGAAATTCATTACTTATGAATAATCTTTTCTACTCGTGAACTTAGAAATTCCGATCCGACAAGCATGTCGTCACTGTTTTTCAGAACCTACTCCCGAAGAACATCATAAAGCTCATGAAGAGCACTACAAAGCTCACGAAGAGCACTTTAAAGTTAAATTCTCGGTAGGACTTGGTTTTTAACAAACGAGACGAAGAAGATGGTACCGAGGCCTCATAGGGCGACCAAAGCCCCAAACACGCGCAGAGTCGACTGCTCCTTTCAGAATTTCAAATTCGACTCCTTGAGAAAACGAACCTTTTCTCGCACATAGATGACTAAAATTAATCAACGGCAGAAGCCGGATTTATACCACATTATCAAAATGAACATGGACAAACATATGAACCGTGAGAAATTACAAACTCCTATTCGGTAAACATAACACATGGGCTGAAAAGTCCCAGGCCTAACAAATAGATGGCGCTAGTTTTATTGTATTCACCGCTTTTTCAGTTAGTACTAACTTTCAAAAGACAGCTGTTAAAATTTCATGATATTCTATTCATTATTTTGTGAGTTATTGTGCTAAGAGTGACGCTACTTTTGTTATTTTCAAAACAATGGATCAAAAACAATTTCGTGTTTTAATTTTACACTGCTTCTTGATGGGAAAAAATACCGTTCAAGCGAAGCAATGGCTTGAAAAGTGTTATGCGGACTCCGCTCCATCAGAAACAACAATAAAACGTTGGTTTGCTGACTTCAAACGTGGTCGTAGAGACACCGATGATGCAGAACGCAATGGACGTCCAAATGAGGCGGTAACACCAGAAAACATAAAAAAAATCCACAAAATCGTTTTGAATGATCGAAAAGTGAAGTTGCGTGAGTTAGCTGACATCGTAAAGATATCAAAAGAACGTGTTGGCTTTATATTGCATGAGCGTTTGACTATGAGAAAGCTCTGCTCAAAGTGGGTGCCGCGTTTGCTCACTGTTCACCAAAAACAAGAACGTGTTGATGTTTCTGAGTAGTGTTTGGCCATGTTTAAACGTAACAAACCGGAATTTTTGCGTCGATATGTGACAATGGATGAAACATGGATCCATCACTTCACTCCGGAATCAAAACCATCGTCATCTGAGTGGACAGCAACTGGTGAACCTCGTCCAAAGCGACCGAAAGCACAACAATCGGCTGGAAAGGTTATGGCCTCGGTATTTTGGGATGTGCGTGGTGTAATATTCATCGACTATCTTGAGAAGGGAAATACCATCAACAGTGAATATTATATAGCGTTATTGGAGCGTTTGAAGGTCGAAATTGCAAAGAAACGACCGCATATAACAAAGAAAAAAATTTTGTTTCATCAAGACAACGCACCGTGTCACAAGTCAATCAAAACAATGGCAAAACTACATGAATTGAACTTCGAATTGCTCCCACATCCACCGTATTCGCCAGATTTGGCTCCCAGCGACTACTGGCTGTTCGCAGACCTAAAAAAATGCTTGGCGGTAAGAGATTTCGCTCGAATGAAGAGGTTATGGCTGAAACTGAGTCCTATTTTGAGGCAAAAGATAAATCGTTCTACAAAAGTGGTATTGAAATGTTAGAGCGGCGCTGGAATGATTGCGTTGTTCTTGATGGAAATTACGTTGATGAATAAAGCTAATTTTGAACAAAAAAAACCGTGTTTTCTTTGTTAGGCCTGGGACTTTTCAGCCCATGTGTTAAATCAGCCTTTCTTTTGAACATAAAAATGCTGAAGCATAAATAAAATCTCTGCAAACTGATAAACTATAGAGATGTTTAAACGTCTGTGAGACGCTTCTGTATTGAAATAACGCACGTACATAGGATAATTTTAGCAATATAAATTTCAGAGAACCTTGAACAAAATATCTTTTAATAATATAAATAATTTAAAATGACATAAAGCAGTAAATTCATATTAAATAAATGCGTTTGGAACGAAACTCAAAGCAGAGACCGTATATATAAGCAACATTAGAAAATGACATTACAGGATTCAACAGTGGATAAAAATAAAATAATTGCCTATACCAATAATAAATTGCAGTCAAATATGGAGAATTAAAGTGGCGATTTCCCGACAGCTATAGTTCTTTTAATATTTCAGTCAACTCCGAGTGTGTATCTCAACTTTTTAATCCATCATTCTGTCCTAAAGGCCTAAAAAGCAACTAAACAACAAAATCTTCAAGTGATTCAATCCAAACTCTCAGGTGGGTTAGCGGTGTATTATCAAAATGTTCTCGGTTTACTTTATTTATTTGTTAATGTTTTACGCGAGAATTACCAATGTTTTC
>VTPC01004518.1:0-20490 GCA_011009095.1 Ignelater luminosus
CTTTGCTTGTACACAGATTTAAAGTACGTAGCAAATGCTTCCACGATTTCCGTACTAGAACAGTATTTATTATTATGGTAGCTCATTTCGAGTGGTATTCTACTGTTACCTTTCTGTTCCTTTAGATAATTATGCAAATTTTGGGGTTTAAATGCAATTTGTTCTTCAGATTTATTTACGAAATTTGTAAAAGCATCATTAACTCCGTCGACATTTTTTTAAGATTTTTCCTTAGATCTTCACATTGCAAATTATGCGCTTTTATTTTCCTGTGGAGGTGTTTCTTCTCTCGGATCTTCTTTTTAATCTCCAGAGTAAACCAGGATGGATATCTACTTCGATAGAGCACCTTCCTTGGAACAAAATCTAGAATTACTTTATTAATTTTTTGGTAAAACATTTCAATAGTTCGGTTTATATTACCTTCCACAATTACTGATTGCCATTCAATGTCTCTTACGGTACAGTATAATCCATTGTAATCTGCCTTTTTAAAATCTAATTTTTCAAATTTTTCAAGTTTCATATTCTTTTGTTCGACTGGTAGCTCATTATCAGAGTGAAATTTTTAAAGATGGATAAAATCGTTTATCTTCTGATGTAATCGGGTCATCCTCTCGAGTTATTTCTATTGGACAAGAAGACAGACAAAGATCTAAAAGAACAGAATCTTCATTTAGGATTCTATTATATTGAGTGAGATTATGTGTTATTATAAAATCCATAAGTAGTAATACCTTTCTGTCATCCGTACTACAGTCGTTTATAAAGCTTCTTAGATTGAAATCTCCAGAAATTATCCCCTCCTTGCCTTCTAGCAGTTGTTTCTCTATGTTAATCTTCATAAGAAGAGCTTCATAATTTACTTCCGTTGAGCGGATGTTTAAGTTTAGCTTTTTTACAAAGATTCCTGTCAATTCGCATGTCATTTCTTGTGATGGATTTTTTATGTCGATTAATTGTATACTTTTTAATTCGTCATGTGTATAGATTGCTACTCCACCGTGCATACGATTTTGTCTTCAATACAAATACAAAGGAATTATATGTTTTCATTCTTATCTCAGCGTTGATCTTATCACAACAAAATGTAGAATTCAGAAATTTTCTCTTTAGGTACGTTAATATTGCTTCTGGTTTAGTGTCCGGGAAGAATAGAGAAATAAACACTGACGTTTGCTTCACTTTTTCTACCGTTTTAATATTTTTTACATTTTCAGTGTTATTTCCCATTATGTTATTTTCATGTTTTTTCGATATTACTGTTTTTAATTCGTTTTCTTTTTTAAAAGAAACTTCTTCAACATTGCAACTTACATCCGTGTTAGATTCTTCCATCCATCCAACTTTGTTTTTGGTTTTATGTTGTCCTCCATTTATGTGTGGTATTGATTTTGCAGCCTTGGTTTTTGTAGCTGGAGCGTTCTTTGTTAAATTTTGCACTTCCCCTTTATTGGGATTTTCTGTTAAGTTATTTATTTTATTTGAAAAAAATTTTGCGATGGAATTCTTGATTTCTTCCGTAGTTGATATTATTGTGTTGCTGTTTTTTTCTAATGTTGTTAGTTCTTCTTTTAAATCAGTTATCTTTTTTTCCACTATATTTTCAATAATCTTCTTAAAAGAATTACTTTGAAGAACTTCTTGTAGGATACTTTTTAAACTTTCGTCACTACTTGATCGTGCCCTTTCATGGTTACTTGTATAATTATATCTAACTTGTTTTTAGATTTTAGTGTTTTATGTAAAAAGTTGGAGTTGTTTACAGAGCGTTCTATATTGCGTCTGCACTGCACAACAACTCAACAACATATCAATCCTATTGAGTGTATCTTTTTGAACTTAATTTTAATTGAATAGATTATTCGTGACGAGGATTTCCATAAAACAAATTGCATATTTTAAAAGCAGCGATTAATAAAATACTAATTTATTCGTAATTTTTAAAAACTTGCATCTCAAACTGAAATAGTTATCAAATTTTTAAAATACTAACTTATAGTGAGTTATTTTTAAAAAGAAAAAAGTGAGGATGTAGAAGCCCTACTATATGTAGAATTTTATGGCGAATTTGCTAAGCTTCTCTAGTCATTCAATAAAACTGCATGAAAATCAGCATTTTTTTAATACATTTGGTTTTCCCTTGGTTATAAATCTTTTGAGTTTTTAATTTACTGTTTCTTATGTATTTGACATCCCAATTTTCTGCAATTCCATTACATCCCATAAATGATACTACCTTATTTTTAAAATGCATTTTTTTCTAACCAAGATCTTGACTTTCAGATCCAAACTCAGGTGGTCCTTTAGATTTTGCAAAAGGATTCCTATTTATAAAATATGTATACGCTCTACATATGCGAGAACTAAAGAATGAAACAATTTTACCTTTAATCCATGAAACATTTGAAGGCAAGAGTACTATTCTTTCATTTTCTTTGAATAATCATTTACTCCATTTAGGGATAAAAAGCATGGCAGAAGAAATCTACAAAAGGCATTTGCCACCTAAACAGAAATTAAGATTGCAAAGAAGAAAAAGAAAATTGGAAGCGATTAGAAGTATAGGAGGTTACAAAATAAGCAATCATCCTAGTTTTATTATTTGTCATTTAATAACTACTTCTATGAGGTGGTTTTACAAATAAATTATTTATATTGTTAAAACCTTTTTAACAAAATAGTGTAGAATACTTAACGTTAACTTTCTACTACTATTAAAAGGGCAGTAATGATCTTATGTGAATGGTTTTGCATTTATGATTACTTATACAATAGAATGGAGATGAGCCAACTATAGTAGGGTAAAAGTAATTTCTTGTTAATTTATATATTACTATTTACATAAGATATAAACGATATTAGTTGTATTTCCATAATATAGAAATAATATCCACTTATTTATTAAGGCATATTTACACAGACCTGACACAATACAAACTATATAGTAATGCAACATCAGCAAACAACATACAATTATGGCTCTTAACAAAAATCTTCTATAAACAACGTGTAAGGTAAAATAGTTATTAAAAACGTAGTAAACAGAGAATTTTACATACTTGATTAAAAAGAAAAAAAAGAGAAAGAAATTTCCTATACGAAAGTAACAAAAACGAGAATAACTTAAGAATATTCCATTTCTTCTACTTCTCCATCTGCAGCCGATGAAACGGAATAAATCTTCTTCAACTTTTCATAATGCTTTTGGTCCTATCAAAAAATAATAACTTTAAAGATATTTCTGTACAACTTTTCAAATTAACTTACCTTTTCTGGTATTGATGGTCGAATCTTAGCAACTGCTCTTTTGAAATGTTCAGTTGTAACAACTAAAGGTTGCTGATTTCCCTGTACTCCTTGTACCATATACTCTTTCAATGCCACCACACCAGCTTCTCGAACTAGAGCTGCTAGATCTGCTCCTGTATAACCCGCACATTGTTCAGATTTTCCTATCAGTTCCAAATCAACATCAGGCGCTAATTGTGGTTTGGTACCATTCTGAAATGAAGATTTAATTGTTAAAATTCAACATTAACATAAATGTCAACATTTACCTTAGTTACAGCTCTTAATATATCTGCTCGATCATCAGCAGTTGGTAAACCAACATAAATAATTTTATCAAGTCTTCCAGGACGTAACACAGCAGGATCAACAATATCAGGTCGATTTGTAGCAGCTAAGAGGTACACCCCAGTCCTACCTTCTACTCCATCCATCTCCGTTAACATTTGATTAACAACTCTCATGGTAACACCACCCTATATTTCTCAGAATCACGTTAGAAATCATTTTAATTAAAAATAAGAATTACTAACCTCTCCCGTTTCCGATCTTTTTGGACATAGTGAATCCAACTCATCAAAGAAAATTACACACGGTGCTGAATTTCTAGCTCTTTCAAAACATAATCGTACAGCCTTTTCACTTTCACCAACATACTAAAAATTCATTTTAATATAATTTCTTTCATTGTATATTTGTTTTAACTTACCATATTTAATAATTCAGGTCCTTTTACTGATATGAAGTTAATTCCAGCTTCATTGGCAATTGCTTTTGCCAATAAAGTTTTACCGCAACCTGGAGGGCCACATAATAAAACCCCTGTAGGTGTTGTCAACCCTAACGCTTTAAATTGTTCCGAATGTTTTACAGGCGCCTACAAAATATCTCACCTTTATTTATGTCTCTTAAAAAAACAAATCAAAATAATTACCAAAATAGCCATTTGTAATTCTTCCCGAATATTTCGAAGCGAACCAACATCATCCCATGTTACATCCGGAACAGTAGCAAAACCTTCTCGTTTTGCAGAAGGTTGTACTAATTTCAAAGCAACTGCAAGATCGTCCATAGTTATAAACAGATTTGATAACTGTTCATTATTCAGCGGAGCCTGATCATGCAACCATGAGATTAAACTTTCCAATACTGTTTGTGGTGGTTGTAGTAACTGTAATGCTTTTTGTAATTTTTCAGCGTCTTCCTCCTTTATTGACTGTGATTGTGAAACTTTAGCTTCAGATTCTGCTTTGTCTGTTTTAACATCATCATCAATAACGACGATTGCATTATCATTAGTATTCGGCTGATCAACTACTTCAATTTCATTTGTTTCACTACTTGAAACAGTAGCAACATTTGGTGCAGAATCTATGGATTCTGGAGGATTTGTACTTATCTCAGGTTGTTGTGCTTGAGACTGGACATTTTGTTTCTGTAATAATTCCTGTGTAGCCTTATGCAAGGCTAGTGCAGTTTCTAATTCTCGCTTCTCTTTTAAAGTAGTAAATACCCTATAAAAAGATTTGGTTGTTTTCGTTTCTTTAATCAAATTATCTAGATATAACATACCTGTTTACAGCAGCCATTGCAGCCTCTCTAGTCAGTGCCATGAGATCTGCACCAACAAAACCAGGCGTGTACTTGGCAATTGTTTCGAAATCAAATCCTTCGGCCAGTTTTAACTTGGCGGTGAGGACTTTTAATATATGCATCCTCGCTTGGACATCTGGTATACCTAAACATACTTCTCTATCGAAGCGACCGGCACGACGTAGAGCGGGGTCCATTGAGTCTGGACGATTTGTTGCTCCAATAACCAATACCTGATCACCATTTTCATTACTGCTTAGATCTATAAAAACAATTTACAAGTTAAAATGAAAGATAATCTGTTCATCTTCTTATAATGATCTATTGAAGTTGGATTGATTTATTATTGTGCACTATTCTGTTATTGTAAATGTAAATGTAATAAATCTAAGCATTCTTGTCACCTAAAGGAAAGTTTTATTGTAAATAAAAAGAACAGCAATTACTCAGCTTTTGCAGAACATACTCTTCAACATAACCATAAACCTGATCAATTCAAGAATTTTACATTTTTTAAATAAATCTTTTCTCGAATTTCTTGTAATGTAAATTGAACAAGCCAAGTTGCAAAAATAAACAGTTTATCAATTTTGCAAAAGTCCTGAAGGAAATACGTAAGACACATTTTGTTGCGTCATAGGAAAAACAGGGTCGTCAATATATCGAGCAAGGAACTGAATGACATTGAGAAATCAGTTCTAGACAAAGGCCCAAATTATGCAGTAACACCAAGACATATTCCAAAAATTGATTTGGTAACTGCAGTTGAGGAAACAGAACAGAAGCAGAAGAGTACAGATACAGGAGGAAAGCTGTACTGGACAAGAAGAGAAAGATGAAACAGAACCTCACCAAAGAAGAGATGAGAGGGGTCAACTCACTACGCAATGCAACTGTGGTTATGAACACGGAAACTTACAATAGCAAGATCCAAGAATTGCTAGACTACTCCCCAAAGATCCTACACAATCAACAGAACGATGAATATACCAAACGCTGTTCAAACATAAAGAGGAGCTCTCGATCCAAGAGAGAAGCAAACTAACTCCGCATTATAGTAAACTGCCCCACCTGTACGGCCTGCTGAGGCCGATTGTGAGCTCGAGAAACTCTCCTTGTCCTGTTGGAAATAATAACTCCACTGGCAGGAACAACCCCGTCAGCAGTCAGAAATACTGAACACTTTATCAAAACAATTTGAAACGTAAAATTAGACACTAATGACATCCTGGTTAGCTTTGATATAGTTACCCTATTTACAAACATCCCAAATAAATAAGGCTTTGAATATCCTTAGAGAAAGCTAGAAAATGACCGCACCTTGGAAGTACAAACTTAAGTGTAGACGCAATAATAGAGCTGCTTACAATATGTATCAAGATGACATATTTCCAATTAGGTAGCAAATTCTACCAGTAGGAGTTTGGTATGGCAATGGGTTCGCCATTCTCCCCAATTATGAGCAACATCTTCATGGAGGAGTTTGAATAGGAGGTGATATCTCAGTCTCAAGCCAAGCCAAAATTGTGGCTAAGGTATGTCAATGACACCTTTGTGATATAGCCACATGGGACTGAAGAACTTGACAACTTCCTACACTCTCTCGATAATCACAGTCCTTCGATCAAATTCACAATGGAAGTGGAATCTAAACAACAACTACCATTCCTGGACATCTTGATTCAAAGGGATGGGGACAAGTTCACAACAAAGTATACAGGAAACCTACCCACACACAGGCACCTGCACTATGACTCCAACCATCACAAGAGTGTGAAAATGGGCGTTGTAAGATGCCTGTATGATAGAGCAAAGACAATATGCTCTAAAGAAGGAGACCTGAAGAAGGAGAGGGAAAGGATAGCTTTAAAGAGAATGGATACCCTGATACTATAGCAGCTAACTTAATACCTGCAACTAACCTAACATCCAAGAACAACCAAAACACAGAGGACAGAACAGGCAGACATGACAACACACAGCTTTCATCCCGTATGTACCTGGCATCTCCAATCAACACCGAAAAATCAGAAACAAGTACAGCATACGCACGGCGTCCAAATCCTCACAGAAATGATCACCAAAACCAAACCCTGCAACAAAGAACTGTGTCTGCAAGTGTAGCAGAGCATATGAGCCCCTTCCCATTTGAGTTGATTGATTTTACAATCATTCGTAAAAATAAAACTATTACATGAACTTAAAAAGTTTTTATTCATTGCTAAACATTTATTAATATCTCTTAGCTGTAAAAATGATTTATAATGTGACTAAAATCCATAATTAACAAAAATTAGAAAAACTATGAAGAATGTGAACAAATAAATATAATTTTAAAGTTTACCACTGAGTAGCGTCGTTCTTATTTTTGATAACAGCCGAAATTCTTTGCGACAGTATCTATCAAATCTTGGCAAAATTTTGGAGTAAATGTATACTGTAGTCCTCCAGCCATTTTAAAGATTGTTTTGAGGTGCGGCATGCTGCGCCGTCTTGGTGAAATATAAAATCCTGTCTTGAAGTCAAATATTCTTCATGAGTGGTAAAGTGATTCTTCTAAAATTTGCAAATATTTGTTAGTATCAACAGTTCCTAAAATAAAATGAAGTTTTCCTATCGCTTTTGCTGATATGCCGCCCCAGACCATGACCGAACCTCAAAATTTTACTTTTTGTTCGAGATAGTCGAGATGAAACGGTTCCTGTTTTTTTCATATAACGCAGCTTCTACTATCTCCAATACACACCTCGAATCGCGACTCATCACTCCATTGTATTACATGCCATTATTGAGGTGTCCAATTCTTGTTGTTTTAACCATCTTGTTTTTGCAATGGCGTTAAAAGTGGCTTTTCTTTGGCCTTGGATAATATCAATTTTAGGAGAAAAAAGAAATACTCGTAATGGGAAACTAACCTTGTAAGTACCAAATCCCATTTTATGGGAGTCCCTATGATATGTAGATCTCGAAGTGCATCTTCCAACAGCATCACCCCGTAGAGAATTTAATTGGAGCTCTTCTATCGGCAGCTGTGATCTTGCTTTTTCGCACGTCGTGAACTGGTCGTTTTAAACTTTCTCAACTATATTTTTTACTCTGTATCGCGATAAATTTGCAATTTCCGAATTTGATTGTCCAGATTAAGACAATTTAATGATAATTAAATGAATTTTTTCAAGTTTTGCTCCTGGGTATTCATAAAATTCCTAGTACTAACTACATATTGCAGAAAACAATTTTCAGGCGGTTATTTCTGGTCAGATGCTCATTATTATGTGTTACACAATCACAACATTCGGTAGAGAATTTATTATCATTTTGGCAACCAGAAGAGGTACCTGCACAACTATCTCTAACAAAAGAAGAAAGATATTGCAAAGAAAACTTTCTCCTAACAACCACAAGACATAGTGAAGGTGGTTTCATAGTAAATCTGCGGCTTTCTGGTGATCCCAACAAAATAGGCGACATATTCAAAATGGCTTGTAAGCATTTTTATTCATTGGAGTGAAAATTACAAAACAATAAGCAATTGCATGATAAATACAGAGACTTCATGCATAAATATTTAAACCACATTTACATTACTATCTACTTCACTATGCGCACGCGGTATTTAAACAATCAACTACCACCTCATTACGAGTAGTATTTTATGCAAGCGCAAAGGGATCGAATAGGAAATCATTAAATGATGTAATTCCATGTACCTATTAATAATAATAATAATAATGATAGTCTTTATTGTTATCCTGATATTTACAATACTAATAAGAATAATAATAACACATGGGCTGAAAAGTCCCAGGCCTAACAAAGAAAACAGTTTTTTTTGTTCAAAATTAGCTTTATTCATCAACGTAATTTCCATCAAGAACAACGCAATCATTCCAGCGCCACTCTAACATTTCAATACCACTTTTGTAGAATGATTTATCTTTTGCCTCAAAATAGGACTCAGTTTCAGCGATAACCTCTTCATTCGAGCGAAATTTCTTACCGGCAAGCATTTTTTTAGGTCTGCGAACAGCCAGTAGGCGCTGGGAGCCAAATCTGGCGAATATGGTGGATGTGGGAGCAATTCGAAGTTCAATTCATGTAGTTTTGCCATTGTTTTGATTGACTTGTGACACGGTGCGTTGTCTTGATGAAACAAAAGTTTTTTCTTTGCCATATGCGGTCGTTTCTTTGCAATTTCGGCCTTCAAACGCTCCAATAACGCTATATAATATTCACTGTTGATGGTATTTCCCTTCTCAAGATAGTCGATGAATATTACACCACGCACATCCCAAAATACCGAGGCCATAACCTTTCCAGCCGATTGTTGTGCTTTCGGTCGCTTTGGACGAGGTTCACCAGTTGCTGTCCACTCAGATGACGATCGTTTTGATTCCGGAGTGAAGTGATGGATCCATGTTTCATCCATTGTCACATATCGACGCAAAAATTCCGGTTTGTTACGTTTAAACATGGCCAAACACTGCTCAAAAACATCAACACGTTCTTGTTTTTGGTGAACAGTGAGCAAACGCGGCACCCACTTTGAGCAGAGCTTTCTCATAGTCAAATGCTCATGCAATATAAAGCCACCACGTTCTTTTGATATCTTTACAATGTCAGCTAACTCACGCAACTTCACTTTTCGATCATTCAAAACGATTTTGTGGATTTTTTTGATGTTTTCTGGTGTTACCGCCTCATTTGGACGTCCACTGCGTTCTGCATCATCGGTGTCTCTACGACCACGTTTGAAGTCAGCAAACCAACGTTTTATTGTTGTTTCTGATGGAGCGGAGTCCCCACAACACTTTTCAAGCCATTGCTTTGCTTGAACGGTATTTTTTCCCATCAAGAAGCAGTGTAAAATTAAAACACGAAATTGTTTTTGATCCATTGTTTTGAAAATAACAAAAGTAGCGTCACTCTTAGCACAATAACTCACAAAATAATGAATAAAATATCATGAAATTCTAACAGCTGTCTTTTGAAGGTTAGTACTAACTGAAAAAGCGGTGAATGCAATAGAACTAGCGCCATCTATTTGTTAGGCCTGGGACTTTTCAGCCCATGTGTTAAATAATACCAGTAAAATTAACAATAATAACACCGATGCATTCAAAGACAACAAAAGGCGAACCATAGCTCTTCCACTTAACCATTCTAGTCTATTACTATTCAAATATGTTTCACATGCAATGATCCGTATTGCACAGAAATAATATTGGTTGGTTTTGTGTGAACGTCATAAATCTCATAATGACATACAAACTGGTTAACTATTGTCATGCCATCATTAAAAAAAAAAGACAAGGCTGTGGTTTGCAGAAATAATGATTCATTATACAGTCCTCGAGGTAATTAATTGTTTAAATAAAAACAAATTCATAGCTATTAAAGAAAAAACACAATTGTTGCAACCTCTACTAGAAATTACAAAACAAATGTAAAAGTGAACCATACTGTTGCGATAACAGTGAAGTACATTGTAAGAACCAATCAGAAGGATACAGAAGGTAAAACAGATCGTTCAGCTCCTTTCCGCCATATTTACAAAATTTAAAGCCATTGGGGCTCCGTTTCAACTTCAAGTTTGGGCATGTACTTTCTCCCCAAAATTATTTGAATTGACTAGACAACTTGCCGTGAAACAATCTTTCTTGGCGTTCGAATTTAATTTAAAATTTGCAAAGTAGCATTTATTCAGTTTTAAGTTTGTATAAGGGATCCACGGAAATTCGAAACAAACATGTGAGTCCCCCTCAGGCTTCAAACTAAACATGTAGGCTCTTATCCTTAGATGCTTAAACCATTAAATTCCCTGACTTTTATTTATATTTCCCAATTATACATGTTGTTAAGATCAAAATTGCAAAAGTATGTTAGGTTTGTTTATGTTGTTAATTTCTCTTTTTGCTAGTTACATTTATTTACTAATAGTAATTAACTAATTACACAAATTCCTTATTCATTTTTGAGCAATTTAGAATAACTTATTGATTATAAGCTAACCAAGTACAAAATCATGATAAACATCTTCAACTAAACCTTTGTTAAATAATTAATTCTTAAGAAATTAATCAACAGAAGGAATGTTCAATGTTATTTAATGGTTAACGACCTCTTAATGAGTACATTTTCTTATATAAGCATAAATGGCAGTGGCTTCTTCTAAACTGTATGGGAAAAAACATTTAGTCACATACATGGCTTGCAGGTTAATTCCGTCACTGTGGGCTTAATTTTAATAAGATAAATAAATACTCTGATTCCTAATTACTTAAATCTAAATGATTTAAGCTATTTTTTGTATTTAATCATATTCGTAGAAATCACTAATCCTTGAATGGCTAAAAACTAAGAATTTTGAATGCCTAATCAAAATCCTTAACCTCAATTTATGAACACCAGCAAGTGTCAACAGAACTCTGGTTATGGGGGTTATGTTTATCAAAATTCTTAACCTCAAATTTGAATACTAACAAGTGTCAATAGAATTTTATCTTTAAGGTTATTCTATCAAAATTCTAAACTTCAAATTATGTTTATCAAAATCCCTAACCTAAAATTGCAACAAACTATCTGTCTTTTTTTATCAATATTACAAACCATATTTTTCATCTTTTAATTGCATTAATCATTAAAATAACCTAAAAATTAATAGAGTAGAAGATGCAAAACGTGATTTATAATTAATAAGAAAGAGACTGATTGTTCTATACCATTTTATACCCCCCAGTGCACGTCTTCTATTTTTAGATTTTTAGGTTATGTTTATAATTCGCACGCCTGGATTTATTTTTGATTCCTTTTTAAGAATAATTGTTTTTAATTTTACTCCAAATGTCAATTTGATTTTTTTTAAACAGTAAAACGATTTTATTACTTTTACACATAATTCAAATGCATGCAAAACTAAGGAATGGCTTGAGTTAACAGTAGCGATAAATAACTTTAAAGATCACATTAATTCGACATTTATCAGATTTGTTTCAATCTCGAATCAATTGTTATACTTACCATCAAGACAACTTAATAGTTGTGCTACAATACGTCTCTCCATCTCTTTCTGAGCATTCTGACGATGCGGAGTAATTGCATCAACTTCATCAATGAATAAGATGCAAGGTGCTGAAGCAGTGGCACGTTCAAATAATTCTCTTATTCTTTCTTCACTTTCACCAGAAACACCAGCTACAAGTTCTGGACCGGCCACTTTAAGCATCGGGATACCTAATTCCTGCAAATTACAAATATTTAATTTTGATTTCAAAATGTAACACTATACTTACTCCTGCGATAGCATTAGCAAGAAGCGTTTTACCACAACCTGGTGGACCATGCAATAAAAATCCCCTCGGGGGTGAAATACCTATTTGTCTGTACACCTCAGGATGACGTACGTGAACTAATAACTTGCATACATCTTCCAATACTTTATCTAAACCTCCAATATCTTTAAAAGTAACAGTTGATTCTTGTAACAATGCCACAGACTTTTTCTTTTTTGGTGAACTTTGAAAACTGGCAACGCCTTGACTTTCGCTCTTTCGCTTTTTGCCACGATCACCACTAAATGTATTCTGTGGCTTTTCAGGTTTACTTTCTTCCGGTGGTAGTTTTATAAGTTTTTTTATTACTGGCGCTATTATTACAGCATTCTTTGGTTTTTGCGATGTCGAGGCACCATTTGCTGTTTTTTCAGTTGGTTGTTGAAATGGAGGCGCCTCGTCAGAATCATCACTACTAATATCAATAAGTTCATTTTCTTCTAGAGGTTTCTGTGGTCTGTTGTACATTTCTAACAGTTGATTATTCAAGGAATCATCCTAATCATAAACATAATTTTATAAAACCAACAAAGATTCTATTAAGAAACAAATACGTACAAAATGAGATTCTTCCTCAGCACCACTCTCATCGCTTATTTCTTCTGAACTGCTGATGTTATTGTCTTGTCCATAGCTGCGCATTACCATGGAATATGCCTTCTTTACGCTATGCCTAAACGGGATTCGTTTTCTTCTGGCATAATCTTTATAAATCCTCTGCAAGTCATCAGCCATAACATTGATATCGATATAGGTTTTATCAACGTTACTCTCCAAATACTATAAACAAAGAAAATATATAACAAAAATAACAAATTATTTTCATTACAAGTTTCCACCTTTTGTACTCTAGGAATAATAGTAGGATCTGAAATGAACGGCATCCTGGGCATCCCTGGTTGTAAACCAACGCTAGGGGGGCGATTTCTAAACGAATTTTGTTGGTTATTTACAGGAGGTAACTCATTATCATCCAATGGTATAATTTCTAGATTAGCAAATTTGCCCATCATCAAACGTGCGTAATAGTATTAAATATTTTAATTAAAAAATAAAAAAAAACTCACTCACTCATAACAAGTTTATTACACACGGACCATGAATTCCGCCAGAAAAAACAACAAATATACTGAGAACCCGAATCACACTACGCAAATGCAAATGTTTCACGCACACAACGATTTACGTACGTTTAACGTACAGAGAAATGTGCTTGCTTTATTACCAAAATTCAGGTGCGATTCTTATTTTTCTTATGACGCCCGTATTTTACCATCTTTATCTGTTATTACTAAAATTAACTAAACGCGGTGTAACACAATAGGTTATAGAAAAGGATAAACCAAACAGACCGCCATGTAAAATGTATCACGATGTTTATTTCTTGCTGCGCGTCGTGCGGCAAACGGAAAACTACACAACGACGTTGTCAAGTACATACACCCTGCTCCAAAAGTGAAGCCAAATATACCGCCAAAATATTTGTACAGGTTGTTGCTCTATTTCTTTAAAAAAATGTACGATAATTTTTGTTAATTAATCTTAATTTTAATAATCTTAAAAAAAGACTTTCTATTCTTCTAACAATGTTATCTAAAACCACCTTCTATAAATTAAAAAAACATTTTAGTCCTGTCGTGTAATGTTGATTAAATCATCAACTAAAATTTGCTTTCTGGGTTAGCCTCTATTAATAATGAGTAATGACTACTGAGTTCGAAATAAATATTATCTGTATAAAAGTTAGATTCAATAAAAACAGGAAATAAAATTTTTAAAAATGTAAACTGAGCTTTTTATTTATAAATTGACAGATACCTTAACCTAATTTTTAATTCTAAAAATTAATGAAAATACGCCAACTTGTTTTTTAACATTTGCCATTTTTTATGAATCCAACCGTACCTTATAATCATACCTACCAATACTTTGGATTCTTCTACAACATTATTATTACAAAACGAAATTAACTAATGAGTATTATGACTAATGATAATGATAATTACTGTTATTATTGTAATACTTTTAAAAATAACCACGCTTTATAAATTTCTTTAAATAAAAAGTAGTTCGTTCCATATACTCTCCATTGCAACTACCTACCTAATAGTCTCACTGTACCAGATTAGTTCATAATACGATGACAATTCTGAAAATTGACGCATGAAAAAGATTTTGACATTTTCCAAAATATTATTAGGTAACGTCTTTTGAAAATAATTATGGCCTCGTTATTAAGGCAAGTAGCGAGAACAATAAGATCTCCACTTATACAAAATCAAGGTAAAGCTACTGTCTTTTAGAGAAATCTTCCTACATTTTATTTATTATTTTAGTATGTGCAACTGCTGTACGATTCAAATCTTCATCAGAACCTCAGTTAGAAACTAGACGTAAGTAAAATATTATTAATAACAATAATCAAGATACTAACAAGACAACCTTGCATAAATTACAGCGACCGTTCGAAAATTTAACCCACTGATTAGGAGTCAATTAACAGAATTTGGCCAGTATGTTGCAGAATGTTTACCAAAATACGTGCAAAAGATACAACTGACAGCTGGAGATGAATTGGAAGTCTTAGTTGTACCTGAAGGTGTACTACCTGTTTTACAATTTTTAAAAGACCATCACAATGCACAATACGCAAGCCTTGTTGATATCGCCGGTATGGATGTACCTAGTAGAGAATGTAGATTTGAGGTAAAAATAAGTTAAAAGTTTTCTCAACCAAACTAATCAAAAGTAAATTTTCAAGATCATTTACAACTTGCTATCTCTTCGCTTCAATTCTCGCATCAGAGTGAAGACATATGCTGATGAATTGACTCCAATTGATTCATGTAACGATATATTTAGAGCAGCAAACTGGTACGAGCGTGAAATCTGGGATATGTATGGAGTATTCTTTGCTAACCACCCTGATTTAAGAAGAATTCTTACTGATTACGGTTTTGAAGGGCATCCATTCAGAAAAGATTTCCCTCTAAGTGGATATGTTGAGGTATATCTTATCATGAAATATCAAGTGTGTAACATAACATGTAATTAACAATAATTTACATTTGAAGGTGCGTTATGATGATGAACAAAAACGTGTTGTGATTGAA
Organism: Ignelater luminosus; assembly: GCA_011009095.1. Lineage (NCBI taxonomy): Eukaryota > Metazoa > Arthropoda > Insecta > Coleoptera > Elateridae > Ignelater > Ignelater luminosus. The sequence continues at coordinate 15,329 of VTPC01004518.1, forward strand.
CCATTGGAATTAGCACAAGAGTTTCGTAAATTTGATCTTTCGGCACCATGGGAACAATTTCCTAATTTCAGAAATGTAAATCCTGCAGCAGAAGATGTGCCAATAGATAAACAGAAGAAATAAATTAATGTGTATATTGTATAGAATATTTAAATCTTTTCCTCAATAAATAAGTAGTTGATATTTATCACGACAATATTGTCATTTTATGTTAGTAATTTTCATTCTTTTTTGAATGTTATTTTATATTTTGCAATAAATAATGCATCTACTGTTATTGAAAAAGAAAAACTTGAGACTAACCTGTTTTTAAAATTGAAGAAAAGCTCTTTTAACTTTCAGCATGCAATGATCTTTTAAAAAATTGATTTCTTTTTATAAAATTTAATATTAAAGTGTATTAGCAAGAAAGGTTAACTGCATAATCTATGGAATTATCAATGATTAAAAAATTCATCATTTTTTAGTTTTAGAGTCTTTTGTATTTGTTTGTTGTTGTTACCGTTAATTCTCGTTCATTCATTGTTATTGTTATTTCTTGGTGTTCATTCCTTGTTATTGTTAATTCTCTTTAATATTGTTGATCTGTTGACGAACCCTTTTTATTAATTGCAACTGAAAATAATGAATGTGGGAATTATAAAAAAAACATTTGGGAATGCAAAGCATAACCACAACGAACTCCGTTTTGTTACTGAATTTGAGCAACAGTTTTAAAAGATTTTCAAATTTTGGCAGCCATTTTGACCATGTTCCCGAAGAGATATCAAAAAACGAAGACACCATGTGGTCTTTAGTGTTTGAAGTAGAATCTTTAAAAAAAAATGTGGACAGACAGACTTCGCAAATTCAGTAACGACTCCTATCAGAGTTCATTGATAATTATTAGTTGGGTTACTATTCAATTTTATTTTTAAAAGGGCTGAATGAATTTTTGACTCTACAAGCATCCTCACCAGGTGAGGAGGAACAAATATCTATGCCTTCAAGCAACAATGATGTAGTTGAATATGCGTCTTGGAACCATATTCACACAATGTCGTTGATTTCGTTGTTTGGACAATACAAAATACAAGTTGGTACAACAAAGAAACAAACAATGAAAAAGTTGTGGGAACTAGTTGCAAAGTGAATTAAATAAAATGTTCAAGACTTCAAAAACATCTGCCAACTGTAAAAATCGTTGGCGGGTTGTAGACTGCAATTATAAACTATAACTAGTGGTTCAGGTGTCTCCTGTATCCTGGGAACAGGGCAGTATCACAAGTAATCAGCTAGTGGGCTACTTTATCAAATTACCAAAATTCAATGGATGCTATTCCAATTGGCTGGAATTCCGTGACACACAAATCCTTAATAAAGTACATAACGATGGTATTAACCAAATTATATAAATATAAAAAAAAGGAAGTGCGTCTCAGGTAATACGGTCTTTACAATTTACCATGAAAAATTACTCTGTCACATGGAGTGCGTTGTTTGATCATTATGATAATCGTAAATTCTTGGTACATAATGACGTCAAGGCATTATTCAAAATTGAAACTGCAACAAAAGAATCAGCTGAAGGTTTGCAAAAAATGATAATTCAGTTTGTAAAAATTTGCGTACGTGCAGCAATTTAGAGCAACTAACCGAAAACTGGGACATGTTAATCGTATATTTAGTTTCGTCCAAGTTAGACTTCAACTCAATACGGGAATGGGAAAATTACAAAGCGGATAAAAAGGTTCCTTTGCTAGACGACTTAAAAACATTTCTAAAAGCGCGTGCAGACCTGCTGCAAATGAGAAAAGACATGGTACAAGCAACACAAAAGGGGTTTTTGGCGACCAACGCAAAACAAAGCACTATCAAGTGTAAGATTTGTAATAAGGAACATTACATTCAAAATTGTTCTCAATTCTTAAAGTTAAGCAACGAACAAAAGATCGAAAATGTACGTGATTTAAAACTGCTTCAACTGCTTAAGACCGGAACTCAGAAGTAAAGTGTGTAGGAGGGAAAGTGTAAAAAATGCGAAGGGAAACATCACACCTTACTACATAACAAAAGGGTGGTTTCCCAAACGAGTTCAAAATGTGAAGAGGTCATTAGCGCTCCGAAAAATAACGTAACACTGTCGGCATGCACCTCTGAAACACACGTTTTCTTATCAACCGCATACGTTCAGATTTTAGATAAGCACTGAAGTTCACACACGATTCGGCTCTCTTAGATTCCGGTTCACAATCAAGCTATATTACAAAAGATTTGTGCCAAGAACTGCAATTAACCACATCCAAGGAAACTATCGCAGTTCTTGGCTTAAACAATACAATTTCAAACATAGATTCAAAATGGCAAAATGTATAGACAAGTGCAGATAGCAGCAGAACAAAGATGCTTGCAAAGAATACTATGGCGCGAAAGTCCGCATGAGCCGCTACAAACATTTGAACTTAATACTGTAACTTACGGAACAATCACGACGTCCTTTTTGGCTTGTTTCAGTTAGCAGAAGAAAATGCGAATAAACACCCAGAACTCTGAAATAATCAAAAACGACTTCTACGTTGCGACATGCTAACAGGTTCAAATTCTGTGGAAGAAACACGTCTATAGCAAAGGGTGTTTTTGAAATCCTAAAGCAGGGTTACTTTGAGTAACGCAAATGTTACTCAAATGATCGCGAAGCCTTAAAACACGTGGTCGAAAAAAATTCGCCAATAAAGATTTTTGATTTTTTAGATTTGGTCTAACGTGGTGCCCTATATAACAGACACGTTGAGGTATAATGTAAGTGAGGCGCCGTTTACCAGCAAAGTGAATAAACGCACAATACTCTCCAGATATTGATCCAATACTTGTGGCTTGAATAAGTATCTTGGGATGAAGAATTGCCGTCCCACATACACTCCACTTGGTGCGACATAAGGTGGGAGCTCCCTGTGTTAAATGATTTGCGAATAAAGTGTCACGCACTTTACGCAGAGCATGCGGCGGATGTATCTTCTTAAGAGGTGTAGATCAACGCGATAACGTCTCCGTCAACCTTCTATGCGGTAAGACAAAGGTGGCACCGTTAAAAGCCATAACATTACCTCGGTTACAACTTTCCGGTGCTACAGTCCTAGCCAGGTTAACGGACAAAGTAGTCAAAACGTTAAAAGTAAGGATTGACAACTGTGTGTTTTGGACCGATTCCACGATCGTGCTAGGTTGGTTAAAACTTCCGCCAAATAAACTCAAAACCTTTGTAAGCAATAGGGTATCCGAGATTCAATATCTGACCGGTTCGGCTAAATGGTATCACGTAGCAAGTACGGATAAGCCTGCAGACCTACTGTCGCATGGAGTTAGGCCCAGTGAAATGCAAAATTTACAATTATGGCCGAAAACTGTAAACGCAAAAAGTAGAAAAGCGCAAAGTGATTCGTTCTACCAAAAAAATCGAGACTTAAAGATGAACAATGAATGTAACCGTAAAAGTAGAATTTTGTTCCTAAACCCGTCTTTAAAATTCCGGTATTTCAATGATCATTTTATGCGCCAAGCACCACTTAACTCGCCTCATTTTCAAAGAGGCGCCCATTCCTTTGTTGCACACCGGTCCATAGCAAATGCTGGCATCTTTAAGAGAGCGTTTTTGGCCTGTGTTAGGTAGCAATTTTGCAAAAAAAGTGTTTACAACCAAGTGCGCCTTTCTTTACAAATGGCATTGATTATGCTGGCCCGCTTCTAATAAAAGATCGCAAAGATCGTGGGAGAAAATAAATAAATGTTATTTGAGAGTTTTTATATGTTTTACCACAAAGGCGGTTCACCTAGAACTTATTTCTGATTTAACGAAAGATGCGTGTATCATGGTGCTAAAACCTGCATTTTCTCTAACAATGGCACTACATTTGTGGGAGTAAATTCAGAATTAAAACAGTTAGGAAAGTTTTTGAATCAGTGAAGTGGTGACCTAGTGAATTACTTTACGCAAATGACAATCGAATGGCACTCTATACCTCCTTATTCAACTCATTTCTGGGGCTTGTAGGAATTCGCCGTTAAGTCGAGCGGAAAAGCATCTCAAACACGTTTTGGGAAATGCCCATCTTACCTTTGAGAAACTGAATACCTTGCATGTGCAGGTCGAGGCAATTTTAAATTCTCGCCCTCTTTTTCCGACTTCCTAGAGGGACGTCCACTTGTCGCAGTGCCAGACCCGAATTTCAAGAAGACTCCAGTTGGCAGACTTACCAGATGTCAGCACATCCAACAATGTCAGCAGCATTTTTTGGAAGCGATGGCGAAGGGAATACCTTTCCGAACTTCAACATCAGGAGCAATAGTCATCAAGCATGACAATACTGGGAACTGGGTCGGATGACCCATCTCCATACAGGCAAGGATGGAGTTTGTTGAGTAGCGACTGTACGAACAGTCCAGGGTGACATCAAGCGCTCATTTTCAAAGCTCTGCCCGCTTCCCAGCATGAGACCAACGCGAAGTAGCAGGTTCAACGTCTTGCAAGAGCCTTCTCTAGCCTTCCAAAGTGTGGGGGGGGGCATGTTAGGATTTGTTTATTTAATATCGTGCGTATTTGTATGATTCTGTTTAGTGGTAATAGTAATTAATTAGAAAATAATTATTGTGTGGGCGCATAATACATTGCATTTGCTAACAATAGGTGTCTAACTTTGTCGCCCCTGTTTGAAACATATTTAAAATGTGCCAGCCGTCTGTGTGAAGCTAGTGTGATGTATGTACATGAGAATTGAATCAATGAATTAATTTTATTTTTTTGATGTTTATAAATATTTTGTAATGATTTTCTGATATTTGATTGATAACCTAAATAAGACCACCTTGATCAACACGTGACAACTTCAATCAGAGTTAAATTTTTTTTTTTTAAACAATTTTACATTTAATTTTCGTTTCTTTAATAATTAAAATTTTTGTTTTATGTTCTTAATATCTCCAAATTTGACTTATTTTTTTTTGTTTACCACCTTTTTTTTTTTTATTCTTGTTTACCTCACTTCACCACAACCTTTTAACTTTACACTTCCTATTCTTTTCCACAGACCTCCTTGCTTCCATACACCCTTCGTAGAGTTGGTCTTCCTCTGTTAATAAAGACAACCTTCTTCAGTACGTCGCTGTTTGGTCCACCGGTTGCTTAAGTC
>VTPC01004518.1:34977-68782 GCA_011009095.1 Ignelater luminosus
GTAGTTTTCGCACTGTATAATAATTTTATCATATAGTCTTTGTATACTATAAAGTTTATTGAAGTATATTTGTTCCTTATGTTAATTTTTATTGTTTATTGTTAAAAGTGCTGCAACTTTGTTTTATAAAATTATAATTATAGTTGTATGCTCCTTACATAATTCAAGTATCTGTGTAAGGGGTTTCCAAATAAATAAATAAATAATTCTAATTCAATATAAAAATTACAAGTATTTTCTCACTATATATTAATAATTTCTATAAATAAATATTAAATTATTTTGAAAATGGTTTTATTTATTACAAAAAATGTGCTTACATGTAAATAGAAAAAAAATACTATTTAGTAACTTTTGCTAATGCTTCTTTCAACTGCCAGCCTTAACATTTTAATTTCTTCCACTCTTTTTTTCTTCTACTTCAAGCTGGCGCTTTCTTAAATAATAAATGCCATTTTTCTTTTTTCCTCTTGCCATTGGTGGAGTTGAGCAGCCGCTCGAAAGAGGTAACAGTTGTTCTTGTAAACACTCTTGAGGAGTATCCTGTATCACCTCCACAAAAGATGCAACCTCACTGATCACAGTAATGGGAGGTTCAACTGGAGATGACAGTGTTGGTGGCAAATGCACTGTTTTATCCAGAAAATAAATTTCATCAAATTCATTCTTCCAATTCCTGTTCTCTTTGTATTGTCCTTGATTGTAGTATAGGTTTTTTTAAGGTTCCTCCACTTGCGATCAAGGGCTTCCTCCGTGACTCTGTAGCCATTTTCGTTAAACTTGTCTTTTATCTTGGCCCATAAGATCTTTTTTTTATTTTTGGATTGCGAAAATCCTCTTTTAAAACCCCAAATTCATCTATTAGTAATTTTGTGCTGTCTTTTGTCCATTCAAACTGGGAAGTAGACTGTATATCTGTAGCAATTAAGAAATAATTATTTAAGATTTAATATAAATTAAAATGAAATTATACCTAGCAAAACACTAGTAAATATACTTCTTGTGTCTGTTAACAGTTTTTAATATCTAATGTTAAAAAATTATTTTTACTTTTTGATTTTGCCAACACATTGCTTTGTACTGATAGTAATATTTCTGCTTTCTATTATTTTAATTGAATAAAATATCAAAATCTAAATTTATTTTCTGTTTTTTAAATCACTTATTGAAAAAAGAAATTGTATCTGTATAATTTATGTGTTATTTATTAATTTCCACTTTGAGAATTAAAATTGCTATATCTCTTAACAATGAGAAAAATAAAAAAATAATTTACTTGAACACATTTAAGAATGATATTTAATAATGTTTGATATTTTTAATATATTATACATATTAAAAATAAAAATATAAATTACTTACCGTTTTGTAAAACTTCTTCCCGAAAACTATTATTATTTGGTGAAGTTATTAAAATGTCATTATTATTCAATAAGAAATAATCATGGTCCATTTTTAAAGTTGAAAATTCGCGGCACGTGGACACGATCACATGGTATATATTTTTGTTGACACTGGAGGATTCAGTGATCACCGCGAGAAACACATTGAGAATGTAGCAAAGTAGCGGATGTAAAAAGCGCTCCTAAACATGACGGCCGCTACGTAGCTGCTCCCAAAGTATCACTCAGGTAGCGCTGTATTCAGTAGACATTTTACCAACCACTCCAGAACTGCTACGGAGCATGTTTGTCTCCTGAATTGTCAGACCATTGTCTGACAATTTTTCTTTTCATTAATAAAAGCCATTATTATTATTTAAAGAATAAAAGAGAAAACTAAAAAATTAAAACTAACAATAATATAAACTTATCTAAAAATATTAAACTTTAGTTATGACATCATTACATAGAATTTCTGATTCATTTTGTTTTCAAATTGATTTTGTCATTTTACATTTTTACACTCTATAACAAAATACATGAAAATCAATACAAATGTTTGATCAATAATCTTCTACTAAAACACCATGTATAGAAACAAAAATATTCCAAAACTTTCAAAAATAACTGCAGATTCTTTTAAAAAGAAACCTGAAATTCCAGATATGCTGAAAGAATTATTGGAACCAAAAAAAAAATTAGAATTGGAAGACGCTTCATCGTTTAGTGGTAGTGATATTTCAGACGCGTTTGAGGATCTTCACAGGGAAAGCTTTCTATCGCAAAATAATAATAATGGTGAAAAGCCGATGTCTAAGCATGAAGCTGATTGGTTAACCATGTCGTTATTTACTGATGACTTTAAAAAGACCATGACTGACACCCGGGAAGAATTACAGGTAAAATAGAAATTCTTCATTAGGTTCACTAATTAGATTAAAAAGATCAGGAGAAATTGTTTTTGTTATTGAAAATTTGAAATATATTAATAAAATTAATATAAAAACCCACAACTAAATCCACTTCTGTCATTCATTACAGTTGGGAACGAATATAATGAGAGAAGATCCTGAAGATATACATAAGATCCTTTATGAAGAAAGAGAACCTGAAAAGCTTCCCCAAGATGTACAAGATCGCATCGATGAATTACTAAGGGATCGTGAATATATGTGCTCTACACCTTCACAAGCATCTGATGATGCATCACAATCATCACCGAGATTGAACAAGAGAGAAAGTGGAGCAGGTTTGGATACAATGTCAGGAGTATGGAGAATGCTAGCTGTGCATGATGCCAAAGAGAAATTTAGAGTCACCGCACCTAGTTTTAATGCTTTTCAGCAAGAACAACCACACTGGCTTGACAGACCGACCGTGCCTTGGGAAACTTTGGATTTTTCAAAAAATAAATGTGAAAAGTGGTTAAAAGAATATCATTCTAACTAAATTAATGTGATTTACCTGCGGTGACGATGCGCTTCTTTTTAATTCATCTGTTCGCACCCTTAGTGTTGCAGTCGCTGCAGATGTTACACTAGAAGCGGTATCAGCTCGAAGAGGTGTAACTTCCTGAGATGTTCCTAGAGGATCTGATACTACTACAATGGGACTAGCAGCACGTTCTGCTTCACTTTGCGATGTTGATGGTAATGTATTTGGTATCACTTGTAGATGAAGAGGAGACGGATGTGAAACTTGTATTTGCTATAAACAAATCTTGTAGAATGAGGATCGATTTGTTAAAGAGACATTTTAAAGAGTACCTGATGCATTTCACTTGGTAATAAAGGGTGTGAATGTTGTTTGACCAAAGTATTTCCTCCAGGTACTGTTAGTAAATTTCCAGGTGGTGGCGAAATGGTTGGTAGTGGATCAGAACACTGCCTCTCTACTCTTAGTGGAGGTACAGATAAATACTGTAGAGATAGAGGATCACCATCAGGATTCTGACTAGGATCGCTTTCTCTCTTTATTCGTGGTTGTCTCATTAAAAAACGACCACGTTTTGTACCCATAACTAGCTGATGACTTGGCGGTTGTGATGTTGGCGTCGGTTGTAATAATTGTGCTTGACTTGTTGTTAGAGTTCTGTCTGGAAAAGTTAATAAAATGTTAATAAGCATCATATTTTATAATTGTGTAACATTTAAAAATGAATTACTTCTTTTACACTTTGCAAATTGTATAGATAACAATAAGCTAATGTTCAATAAGAAAATGCAAATTAAGCAAGATACACAAGATCCAACTTAATTAAAGATTTAAAATGTAAGACAAATTGAAATATTTAAATTTAATTTTTTAGTCTAATTTAATTATAAAATTTAGTAGAATTTTTAATACAAAGAAATGTATGTGTCAAAATCTAAAAATACCACGAAGTAGATGATATTAAGAATAAGCAAATTTCATTACTTCAAAGCTTTTTATTGTTAATAATAAGTTCTGATGCTGCTAACACTGTTTAACACATTATTATGTTATTGTTTTATGAAATAACATATGAAAAGACAAAAGACAGAAATATTTTTGTCATTGCTGTACATATAATTGCAAAAACAAATTGATTACATTTTGTTAATAATAAATAAAAATCGTTTTATAAACGAAAGATACGATATGTAGATGAATGCCACATCATGAGTTATGCAGTAAATGCTATAAAATTATAAAATTTTATAAATATAACCCTCAAAGATTATTTTACAATTTTAAAAATTTAAATCTAATTTGATACAATATCAGTCTATAATAATTTATTGGTAATTACAATGTAATTGCCCTAAACAAGGATACTACAGATCAAATATCTATTGTGCAATAAAACAAATGTTAATTAAGACGCAGTGTTTACCATGACTTAGGTAAGGGGGGAGGAATTGGTTTTTAAAATCTTGTTTTACCTTTTTGAACTTTTATTAGGATTAATGCATAATAAAAGGTTAGTTGAACTGTTGTTAAAAAGAGATGTGGTTCATATTGATAAGAGCAAACTTATAAAAGGATGCAAATCTAAACTTAGAGGCAACAAAGCAATCAATTTCCAAAAGCCAAACTTTATTTATAATATAGAAGTAAAATAAATTCACAGACTTAGAACACTTTTAGATGAGAAGAATCGTGTGGTATCTTTAGATTTGTCAAATACGCATGAACTGATTTATTGATTTTTACTTATGTTGTCACATGTTACAACACGGATATTTTCAGCAGGACAATGTACTTGCCCACACAGTCCTATTAACTGTACAATAGTTGGAGGAATTTTATAGAAAGAGGTTTATAACTAGTGGACGATGGGCACCAAGATCCCCTGACCTAACTCCTCTTGGTTTTTTCTTGTTTGGGCATTTGAAAAATGTTTTTCATATACATATCCATACAATTGATGAGCTAAAAGATGCCATTAGAGATGCTTTTCGAAACATTATGCAGCAACAGCTAGAAAATGAGTTTAAAAATATGAATAAACGAATCAATGCCTGCTGTAGTAATAATAACAATGATCATGTGAAACACATTCTGTAAAAGTAAATTACAACAGTTTGTAATCATTTTGTCTAAATAATTAATTATATAGTTATATAGTAAGTATTTGTATTGTTATGAGTTTGAGTGATGTATTAATTTATATTTTATTAGTTAATTGTTATTGTGGAATTCTTCGTTTTCTGTGTCAGCATTTTGTTGCTGTTTTATAATTTATCTGTCTAATGTATTTAGGAAGATGTTACTTAATTATCTTTATTTTTGTCAATTTTATATAAAAGCATTTGATAAACCAGATTAAAAGCAAAAAAAGTTAATAAATTACATTATTTGACTTTGCGAACTGTAAAGTTGAGAAAAAAATATTTAACCTATTTAATGTTGCAATAGATTTGAAGATAAAAAATTATTTTACTGTATTCTTTCACTACCTTTATTGAGTTTTATTTGTTTTTAATTAAATTCTGATTTTCAGTCTATTAAAATTTTGACATGGTAGGCAACCACTTTAACAATACTGTTTTTCGAGTAGCATAAACTTCATTAAGAATAAGATTGATTATAAGCTAACTTCACCTTATAAGCAGATGACAGTAGATGGATGTAAATATTGGTAACATCTCTATGGAAAGTATTTTTTTTTGGACACCATTTAAAAATCTCTCTGTATATTACATAAAGGAATAGAGTTCCAAGTAAAATTACAAAAACTGGAAACCCTAGAAGAAGCGATAACTCTGGTCAAGATCATCAATTACATATTTTGTATTATGTAACTAAATATAAAACCAAACAATATATCCAACAGTTACACACAAGCAAAACATCCAAACACAACAAGCAGTTCAAAGATTTGGTAACAACTGCCCATAAACATTTGTAGAAACTCCTGGTTAGTTGCTTGAAATTCAATCCTCAACCTATACAAACCAAGACTAAAGAACAAGAATTCAGTCTACTCAGTTTTCCCACAGAGGACAACACCTTAAACCCAAAAGAAGATATAATCGTATTTATAAGGCAACACAGACAATTACCACACACCAGGGGTCAGCAACTGGCAGACCGTGGAGGGCAGAGATCTGGACCGCCAAGAGCTGCAAGTATCAAGAGAGTGGACATCTGGTGCTGGCTCATTATTTACATCTCCTATCTGCTAATTCTATCTAGTTATTCCTAATTCACTTGTTCATTTGCATTTGTATTTTGTAGAGTGTCTGATTGTACGAATTATTTAACTAATCTAAACTTGTGTTGTTCATGTGCTTAATTAAAACGGTGTAGATATCATGTTTTCTAAAAAACGTAAAGTTGACGATGAGATTAGGAAGTTTCTGACTGAGTGGACCAAACAGTATCGTTTTACGTTACCTGAAAAGACTGGAGTCGTTCCAGTTTGCCTCATATGCAACACGGTCGCCATTGTTAAAAGTGGCAACTTAAAGCAACACGAGATTTTCATAACAAGTTTCCTCCCGGCAATGCAGAGCATAATGATAAACTGCAGGCATGTCCGTCATCTTACAAGAGTAGCATGGCTACACCGCTCAGATGCATGAGAGGGCAAGAAAATCAGCAGAAGCAGCGTTGCGTGTATGCTGCACCCTTAATAAGCACCAGAAGCCATTTTTAGACTCCGAGATCATAAAAGAATGCATGTTGAAAGTGGCCAGAGCACTTTTTGAAGAAAAGAAGGATATTGTTGCTGCTATTCAGGGAATTCCCTTGTTGGCAAAAAGCAATTCAAGAAGAACACAGATTTTGCTTACTGACAATAAAAACAGCTTGCTCAGTCTTTTAAAAAAGACACCTTGCTACGCCATTGCAATTGATGAATCTTGCGACATTGTTGATGATGAACAAATGTCTATTTTTGTGCGGTTGTTTGACATTGAAAGTAAAGTATTTAGAGATAAGCTACCAGCAGTATTGCCATTTAAAATAAGTTCATGATAAAATCAAGTCTCAATTATGATAAAATTGTGTCTATTGGCAAAGAAATGGATTTGGTAAATAGAATTAGGGATAAGAATGATGGGATAATATCTTATCAGTGCATAATTCACCAGGCATCCATATGTGGTAAACTCAGTGCTACACTGAAGAATGTAATGGACAGCTTGGTTAAGTTGATCAATTTTATGAGGTCTCGTTCTGCTCTTCAGCGCAAACAGTTCAAGAAGTTTCTGCCTAAATGTGAATGTTTGCTGGCTGAGTAAGTGCAAAGTAATTGAACTGTTTTGGCAAATAAAAAGAAAAGTGACCACATTCCTGGGAAACATGGGTACGGAAGAAGCAAGAAATTACTTGCAGTTCCTAGCTAACGAGTATGTTAAACTGTTTTCTTTTGTATTCTGTAACTGCCGCACCGGCAGAGGGTAGCGTTGCACCCCAAGCATCTTTGTTTGTCAGTTAGCAACCAGCAACCACTTTCAACACATGTACAAGAAAAGTAAAGTAAAGTTCTATTACATCATACACGTGTTTCATTTCAAATGCTGGGAGCTGCTCGAGAATTAATTCATACAGAGTACAATATGCTAGTTGTGGATTTCTTTAAAGATATTCTCAAACATTAAATGTGCTTAATACCAAGTTACAAGGAAATGGGAAATTATTATGTGATCTAATACAAAATGTGTCTGCTTTCCGTCACAAGCTAGATATATTCAAAAAGGACATGAAAATTAGGAATTTATTCATTTCCCAACAGTTCTTGAATACAGGAAGAATTCCAAAATAGGCACTGCAATGTTTTTAAATTTTGTGACGAGTTTGCAGCAAGATTTTAAGATTTTGCAGAGATAGGGGAACTGTCGCAATTTTTGAAAACTTCTTATGATGTTAATGGACTGATGTAGCTGCAAAATTGTTCAGACTTTCAAAAAAAAAGAAGATGTTTCTTTAAAGATCTATGTAGTGTCTCTTCTCAGCTAATATTGCCAAAATGATGAAAAACAGAAAGCATAAAATTAGAATGGTGATCGATTATAGGAAACTCAATAAGAAAGCAACTATACCAATATTGCTGACATTCTGAACAAGATGGGAAAAGCAATGTATTTTAGCTTCATAGATAGAAAGTCATTACGAATTTCTGAGAATGCCCCTGACACTTCACAAAGGCTCATGAATGTTAAAATGCAAAGATTACTAGAAGATACTTGTTTAGTTTATTTGGACAAGATAATAGTCTATTCCACTTCTTTATAGGAACACACAGAAGTTGAAGAGGGCATTCCAAAGATTTAAAAAAAGCTGATTTCAAAATCAGGTTGGATAAAAGTGAATTTATGAAGACTAGTCTAAAATACCTGAGACACATATTAACGAAAATCCAAAAAACAAAATATCCAATACAAAAAACAAGGAAACAGATAAATGCTGAACAAAACAGAACAAGAATACAGCACTATAGAAAAAGAGCTGTTAGCTCTAGTGTGGGCCATAAAATATTCTAAACAAAAATTTTTTGATCTACACTGATCACCGACCCTTCGTTTGGTTATGGTCTTGGAAAGATCTGAATTCAAAGACGATGCGTTGGGGTCTAAAGCTAGAGTGTGTTTGGGAAGGAAAATCAACAGACCTTTACTATATTTTAAAAACTATTTGTCCGATTTTGTATCCTCATGTATATCATCTTCCTATATGGCACTGTACTTCATTCACCAGTCTTTTGTTATTAATTTAGCCAATGCACCATCCCAGGCTACTTGGGTTTTTCTTTCTAATTGTCTCCCTGTAATTTTTTTTTTAAATTTCGATTCCATTGGTCGTTTATTTTTTAACAGAAAAGGTGTAGTTTACATGTTTTGAAAAATGCACTGCCTGCCAGAAAAACAAACCACTTAATAAAAATAAAACGAATAAAATAGTTAGAGGAAGCACTAAATCTACATTTTCTACTCTCAAAGCTGTGGAAAGGAAAAGGTGGCTCTATATATCACATGCACACCCAGAACCGACAGCGGGAAATCTAGAAAATCATCTAGAAATAAACTATCCAAACAAACTCTTCACTGCAGAAGAAATTTCCAAACATAATTCGAATAAAAGTGTAAATAAATCTTTTAAAGTCCTATGGAAAAAAAAGAGTAACACCTGATCCATCCTACTGTAAGATCACTCTTTTCTATTATAATATACTTCAAGCTTACTTGTATGACAACAGCATCAACACTAGCTGTGTGAAGACCAAGTAAAAAGTTTTCAAATTCTTTCGACAAAACTCCCCTCCTGGAGGAACCAAGGTTTTAATAAAAACAGGTTCAAGATACACTGTTATAAAAGATTTGAATGAAATGGCTAGTGAAAATGACAGTGAGTTTGTTATTAAGAGATACGAAGTCGGTTAAATTAGAAGAAAGTTGGCTATTTGGAGATCAATTTACTTATGCTTTTGTTTTTTCAAAAAAGTTCACGGCTTACTAGCTAGATATTTGCTAAAAAGAAAATTATCTTATTTTTTTTAAAGGGAAATATCTCAGGAACGAGCAACGATAGAAAAGAACAGCAAAGAGGGTGTTTTAGAGAATTTACTCCGAAACACAAACAAATTATTTTCCCAATTGTCTTTTGTTTTACTTCGGTGGTGAAACGTAAATCCAAATTTTTTTCTAATGGAACACCTACTTGATTTCCATATTACTGAACTGCACGCCTTAAATGCTTTTCAGTGGTACATGGCTTGACATAGCTATTCTTTTGTTTTACTGAATTATGAAGTGAAAATCATTTTTTATCACAGTGTGTCATGACATCTAACACACAAAGTCGTGGAGTTTTATCAAAGAAATTCATTTGTAATGCAAAAATTGCTAAAACAAAATAAATACGCTGCTTATTTGATGCTATCTGTGAATGTTCAGTAAAGTATCTTAAAAGCGTCTTTTGTTTTGTTTTAGCAATTGTTACATAACAAATGTAATTTATCTGACAAAAAAATAAGATATAATTTCGTTTTTAGCAAATATCTAGTAAGCTGTGAACTTTTTTGAAAAAACAAAAGCATAAGTAAACTAATCTCCAAAATAGACAAATCTTTTCTAATTTAACCAATTTCATATCTCTTACAATTTCCGAGATCTCAATAGTGAGCATCGAAATGTGGACACACTGTATAATGAAGGGATCCATACAGCTTCCAACGACACTCCTTATTGTTTTATTTGGAAGGAAGGCGTGGCCAGTAGAGGTGCACAAGAAGTGGGATCATGTATTAAAAAATTTGTTGAAATGCACTTGCTGCTATCCAATACAACAGAACTGATCATGCGGTCTGACTCTTGTGGTGGGTAAAACAGGAACATAAACATCGTTTTGCTTCTAAAGCACATAAAACATTAAATATAATCTTATTCACATATCTTGTGCCTGGGTAGTTTTCTTTCCAATGATACCGATTTTGGAAAAATTGAGAAAGCTTTGCAGTATCAACTTAGAGTATACACATTGGAAGAATTTAAAAATATTGTATTATCATGCCAGAAAACAACTAACTTTATAGTTCAAGCAATGCAAAGCCCGAACTTTTTCAGCATTGAGGACATTGAGAAGATCATAAGTAATAGAAAAACAGAAGTATCTGGTGACAAGATTAGCTGATTGAAAGCAAAAGTATAAAGATTGAAAAAGAAAAGCCATTCAGCATTTTTCTGAAAGATTCTCATGAAGGTGACGATTACCGAGAAATAAACATTAATAAACCAACAAGGGGAAGACCGGGTGAGATAAGTCTTGTTGACAAATTTAAATCTTTATATCTTGATGGTAAAGAAATTTCAGAACAAAAACTGGCAGATATTAAGAGCATCATATTCTTAATCCCAACTTGAACTTGATATCAGCAGATTTTCAAGATGATCTGGAAGGATTTGGATCAACAGAAATTGAAATACAAGAAATCTAAAGTATACTTTGCGTTTATATCGTTACTGTAATAGAAAAGTTGTTGTTTTTGTACCCTTTTAAGCAATAAAATTTAGAAGAATAAAAAATCTAATTATTTTTATCTCATTAAAAGAGAACCAAGTGCCAAATCTAAATTAAAAAACTCTTCAGATTGATGTTTAATTTCAGAAAATGTATCAAATGACAAATAAAACAGTACTACAGTGATATTTGGTAAAACCAATTTAAAATCTTAATGAATGTTTTTTTAATAATGATTTATTTTTAAAGGGTAATAACTCAAAACTTAGAATTGCGGGTTGGTTCCATTTTGATAAGCGTCCATGCGCTACACCATCGACATACTGTACTTCTTGCTTCTACTGAACAGCATTTTGTAGATTAACAGATTAATATCTATACTGAAAAAAATCGTCTTAAAATGATAACAGACATGTACAGTACGCCCAATTTATTTCCACTACATACATGTAGATAAAATAAAACATTGTATCTCATTATAATTTTTGATTTTTAGATTTCTTTAAATAATTAAAAATCAAAGTTATACCAGACAAGAAGTCATTATAGGTAAGTAAAGTTAGATAATGGGGAACTTGCATGAATCTCAGATTTATCTTAATTTACCTTAATTTCATTAACAATTCGATAAAATGCAGGTTTGTAAAGATGACAGTCATGGAAAAATTGTTTTTATTAGTTTAATTTGCAATAGAAAATATTGCAAAATTTTAAATGTGAGTTTTAAGCCCTTTAAACCGTGACGCAGTTGGCCTTTCTTACGTAATTGGTGTACTTCTCGAGCAGGCGTTACACGAAACATATCTGAATATTGTAGTCATGGGAAAAGCAAAGTCGTAATTCAGATTATCAACCAATCGAGTTTGTCTGTCATTCTGTGCCATCTGTTAATTTATATTGTATTAAACAGTACTGTCATGAATTTTAAAGTGGGAAATGAATACTATTTATTTATTTTTTTATGGAAAATATAGACATTTCTTGCACAAACAAACTTTTATTCCTTACATAATTTCTTATTACCGACCGATTTTTAAAATAAAAAAATTTCATGCAAGTTCCCCATTAAAAATTGGATATTATACAGTATACCTGTTTTACAGGTCCTCCCCTGAATGTTTGGGAATAGGCAACACGTCTTACAATTCAGAGCCAGCTTTTCTTTAAAAAGTTCAACACTTGTTAATTGAACCATAGTTTGCTGTGAATTTAAAAATTGACAAAAGTCAACTGTGACATTTGTTGGTTATATTTCCTATTTGTACAAATCTATTAATTTTGTTTACTTTCTTTTTGTTAAATAAGTTTTTTTGTTTATTATTAAATTCTTAAGGTTTTATTATAATTTATAATTATTCTTATTGTTTTCTAAAAAAGCAAATCTTATTTCTAACCAGCATAAATTGAGGAATTTTATGTATTGTAGAAAATAAACTATACAAACATGATCCATTTTGTTTTTAAAATCTGTAATAACAGAAAGATATCTGAATTGTAAGATGTGTTGCCTATCCAATGGGCAAACTGATGTAAATGGACTGTCCATTTTAAGCATGTACACCTGAACCTGTTTTTCTTAATCAATGAAATGAGATAACTGAGAGGGTGAAATCCACTGAAGTACAAACTAGATATTGTTTTCTGAAATACCATTTATCTACATTATCTGGTAAAAAGACAGCAAAATACAATGTGTCCAAAATTCAAGGCTCACCATTGAGATCCCACAAAGGGCAAGAGATACAAAGTCGGTTAAATTAGAAAGTTGACTATTTTGGAGATCAACTTAATTATGCTTTTGTTTTTTCAAAAAAGTTCACGGCTTACTAGATATTTGCTAAAAACAAAATTATCTTATTTTTTTTTAAGTGAAATATCTCAGAAACGAGCAAAGATAGAAAAGAACAGCAAAGAGGATGTTTTAGAGAATTTACTGCGAAACACAAAAAATTATTTTCGCAATCATCTTGTTTTACTTCGGCGGAACGTAAATCCAAATTTCTTCGAATGGAACGCCTACTTGAGTTATGAAGTGAAACGCATTTCTCATGTAATTTTTAAGAACGAGGTAATAAACCCAATAAGAAATTCTACCTGATAAATAATTGTAATTATCTATTGCTCTCATAATTTTTCTTGGAAACAAATTTGAGTTTTAACAGTTAAGTTGTAGGTGAATGTTTGTACAGTAAAAAACACACATACGAGTACAACAATGTCTAAAGAAAAGTAATATGCAAGTTCTGCGTTAAATCAGCGTGTGAGAGAATTCAGTGATTTTACAACGGATGGAAGTGTTTTTATTTTGGAGATTTTGTGAAGTTCCTGTAACAGCAATGAGAAAGTTTCAAGTAACTCAACATCTGCAGACCATAAAACATCAAAGTAATAAGAACAGAAAAAGCCAGAACAAAAAACAATTATTATTGGCTGCTGTATCAAAGCCACGACCTAAACCAATGTAGTGTGCATATTATGCGCCATTTTACATATACCCTTCTAAGAGGGTTTTTTGGTGGCTTATATTGGTATGAAATAAATCACTTTATTTTGAAACATTTGGTTTGATAACTATCGTGTCAACATAGTTTGATTTTTGTATTTGTTGAATATTAAAGTAAATAGTTTGTTAATTTAGATTATTTGTAAAAGTTAAAAAGTTTATTTTAACAAATAAACATTTTCCTTAATATTTTCCATTAATAGATTTTATTTGGATGCCAATAACTTTATTAGTGACAAATCGACACCTGCAACGAAGACTACAGTATCTGACATTTTCATCATTATTGAGGTTATGAAATGTATGTGCGTATCACTTGTACTCTTTTTACATGGAAAATGATCGTATCTGTAAATGTCTTAGTGAGGCAACCAGAATTACATTTTGAAAATATAGTAAACTACAACAGATATTAGGTTAACCCCGAAAAGTATAGTATCTTAACTTGCTATAGTTTTCTTGGGAAAGCATAGACGTAAGAATATAAAATATCTGCAGTTACTATAGTTCAGTGGCGGCTCATGGTATTGTGCAGTGGTAGAGCCACGGCTTTGCGGTTCAATGTGGGGAGGGGTATAAAAATTTTAAAGTACAACATTGCAAATTTTTCTCATTTATAATTTTGTATATTACCTTTCCAATTCACTAAAAACAATGAATATTTACCAACTTACCAAAGTATCCTATTCTATTAACTATTAAAGTTACATTTAAATCAGTCAATGTTAACAACACAAATGTTTAAATTGTACGGTATGTGAAAACCATTCTCCGTTCTTTTTTATTAGCAAATACGTCAATCACTCTCTTATTAAAATTTTCTATATTATTAAGAAAAGCTTTTTCAGCTGATAGCATTCCCAATGCACTGAGCCTTTCTTCCTTCATGGAGTTTCTTAGAAAAGGCTTGGTCCTTTGCAGCATGGAGAAACAACGCTCGGCTTCGGATGTAGACATGGTCATTGTCACTAATACTTCCAAAAGATTTAAGGTTTCTTGAAAAGTACCACACATTCCTTCTTGTGAAATTAACGATAAAAGATTGACAGTCCCAGAAACATTTCTCAACTCTTCAGTCTTCAATCTATGTTTTTCTAAAAAAGGATAAACATTAACACTTCAGAAAGATACTTTTCTGGAAATTTCTGGCGATATTTGGGAAATTTTTCCACCTCAAATTCATTTGTAGCTACTAGATGTCCAGTGAAACTAAATCTTGTTCTTATTTGCTGAATAATAGTCACAAACTTTCAAGGTTATTGTTTTCTTAGTTAGATGCTGCATGCGTGGCCTTTTTTGAGGAGGTGCATCATCTAAAAGTTGTATATCAATAATATAATCCATTTGATTGAGCATTTTTTGTATTTCATTTTCAAAATTCTGTAAATCCTGTCTAATTTTGACTGCGTCGGTATTTGTCTTTTGTAATTGTTTAAAAATTATTTCAATGTGAGGCATTATTTTATGAAAAATTGTCAACTAAAATATAAAATCCTTGTCTCTTAATCTAAGTTTGTAGGCGCCAGCTTGTCCAATTGTAGATTCCGAAGTACTGTTTTAGTCATTTTCCAATGTTTCCATGACGCTTATTAGTTCTTTTCTGTATTCATAAACAGTGTTAACGTCCCATGAATGAAAATTTCATCCAGTTTGCAATGAACGTGGTAATCTCTTTTGAACAATTTTACTTTTACACTTCATGTCAAGTTTCAAACCGGGTGTAGCGTAACTAACATGATGCACCTGTACCACGTTTCAATGGTGACTGGACTGCAGGAGCCACTTCTCCCTTGGCTCAAGTAGTTCGCTACCTCCAAACACTTAACGCTTTGAAGTCGCACTTTGACTGGCTCCAAACTTTTATTTTTATAATTTTGTACGTGCGGTGTTCACTTGTTTACTATATTATATTTATAAAACATCTATTTTTAATTTTTTAATCTTTAGTAATGGTCAGACTTTAAATGAGAGAATTTTAAGAGTATAAATTATTTTTTTCAAATTGGAAAATGAAATGTCTTTGTGGCAGTGCCATGGCTCGTTGACTCCTTATAACGGGCCGCCACTGATAATAAGTATAAAATCTTAAAAAAAAAAAAATTTTAATAATGATTGCCCACTATATTGTCACAAATTAGATGAGTAAACAATACCAAACGAAAAAAAGTGACTTTCAAAAGCAAACTTTCTTATCAAAAATCTGGTGTCAAACTTCAAATACGTTTTCCTCATTTTATGCTAAATACCACATACTATAGTCTTCGTTGCAGGTGTCGAAATGTTAACTTTAAAATGAAAAACAAATTAAACAATACAACTGTCAAATAGTAAACACAACTTAACATGGGTATCTAGATTTTGGATTTAGGTTTTAAAGTATGACTTTTTTATAACTAACAGTTCAAGGTATATACGGGTGAGTTTTTTCCGATGTTTAGTACGGGGATCTCGGAAACTAGCAGAGATAGAGAGACGATTAAATGGGGAAAGAATTGCAGTTTTGCAAGCTTAATTTAATGAGCTTTTTGTTTTTTAGAAAAAATGCATGGCTAACTAGATATCTCGCAAAAATAATTTTTTTGTTATTTCGTTTCGTGCTTATAGCTCTGGTATTATTGACTTTAGAAAAAATGTGTAAAGGAAAAAGTTGTAGGTAATTATGTGCTTAATAATACAGTCTAACTGAAGTTTTTATTTCAGCTGTAATTTTTGAGTTGACACAAGCTTGTGTTTTTTCTAATAGAAACCATAGTCGGCTATGACTTTATAAAAAGGACCTTTTTTCAATGATTCTAATGATATACTACTTGACAGTTATTTTTATAAATAAATTAATTATGGCCTTGTTTTTCTTTTGATTTTTGAACTGTTCAAGTAGTATGCTATGAAAACAATTGATAGATGCGCGCATCGCGTTTAATAATAAAATTCAAGTTAGTTATTAAAATTTTTATTTTAATTTCGAAATTATAAACATAATTATGATAAATAAAAATAATTTTTGAGAAACTAATAAACAAAGAATGACAAATGATAAATTAAGAAACAATAAAGAAAATTAGAATATAAAGCAGTACCAAAACAATGTAATTAAACTAAGTAAAGTATTTAAGACTAAACATGTTCAAAAGGTCCAACATTATGATTAATGCACAAGTTACACCTTTTTAAAACTGAATTTGTTGCTTTTCTAACGGAACGTACATCAATATTGGCAAAAACTTCTAGTACAGCTTCTCTGAGGTTATTTACTGTGTCGTGCGACTTTTGATATACCCTATCTTTTTATTTTTATGACACAAAATGTAAAACTCAATCATATCACGCTTTTCTTGATTAGAAAAATTCATATCGATAATTTACGAAACCAAAATCAACATTAATTAGAAACTAAATGATTTGCACCTGTCAATAGGTAATTGTCGTTTGTATTTGTTAATTGTTTCCATAGCATACTATGTTAATAGCATTTTTAGTTTTTAGTTACACCTATGAGTGAAGTATCTATTTTTATCTAAATCTGCTTTGTTCACTTACCTTAAATACTTTACTTACTTCAATTATGTTGTTTTGGTACTACTTTATTTATATCCTAATTTCTTTTATTGTTTCTTAATTTATCATTTGTCATTCTCTGTTTATTAGTTTCTCCGAAATATTTTTATTTAAAATTGTAACTCCAACGGAATAAACATTTCACACTAAAATAATTTATGTTTATAACTTCGAAATTAAAAGAAAAATTTTAATAACTAACTTAAATTTTATCATCCATCAATTGTTTCCATAGCGTACTACTTGAACAGTTCGAAAATGAAGAGAAAAAAAGGCCCTAATTTATTTATTTATAAAACTATGTCAAGTGGTATATCATTTGAATCGTTGAAAAAGGGCCTTTTTTATAGTCATGGCCGACTATGGTTTCCATTAGAAAAAACACAAGCTTGTTTCATAACTCAAAAATTATAGCTTAAATAAAAACTTCGGTTAGACTGTATTATTAAGCATTCCCCATTTAATCTTCTCTCTATCTCCGCTAGTTTTCGAGATCCCCATACTAAACATTGGGAAACACTCACCCTGTATAGTTTATCTCATTTCTATAATTCCTGTTACATTTTTGTTGTGTTGGTAACCAAACCTAAACACTAGAATTTTTCATTGAGAAATGTTGACAGTATTGTTATTTGTTTTTATTTAAAATCAGAAGTTTGATTGTCATCCAGAAAAGGTAAATGTTTGCATTTTGTAGAGTTACCTTTTGTTGTTTTTTTATTATTTGGAATAAAAATTTATTTTTTGTGTTTATTACTTCAATATTAATTGTAATCAAACTGATTTGTACATAAAAACGAATTTACTGCTTTTTAACCCTATTTTGACATATGACGTTCGTTTGACAGAAGATTTTCTAGTGAGAAATGTGTAACTAGAAATAGTGACACCAACATAAATAAGTTTAGGGTATAACAGTGCATGCAACTAAAACCCTAAACATTTGAAATGGATTAGAATTATAGAAATGAGATAAGGTACAGCAGTAAAAACAATCTAGGCATTCTATAATGGATCAAAATTCATTTTTCAAAACTACGTTTGACAAAAGAACAAAGTACACATTTGTTGACTCATGGCTTCTATCATGGCCAAGTTAATGGGACAAATTAGCAACAATCTATTAAATCTAGAAGGCTTTTAATAAATGTCTTATTAAAAAAGAAATAAAGTTAGGCTTATGCAATTTTTTTGCTTAACATAAGAATCTCACGGAAATTAGACATTTATTTTAATTGCCACTTTAATAGATTGTTCATGATACACTCCAATTTTTCCTATCTGTCAATGTTATTCGAAAATGCACAATTATCTTAGAAAGCCTTTAAGATTCTTTATTATTGAGTTTAATGTCAATACATGACAACTGCAACTAATATAATTTTGAGAATATTCATTTTTATAAATAATTCTTTGATATTTCTTAAAATATATTTCGTTGCAATTTCTAAATTGTAACCTTGATTAGGGCACTTAGTATATTATGTGTTCAATCATTATATTACTAAGTAAAAAAGAAAACTATTAAAGACTAGCTTTTTTCGTTTTTGCTTCAACACTTAAAATTGTCACGATATACAAAAACACTTCTAACTTTATAAAAAAAACAATTCAAACAAAACTGTTCAGTAACTACAGATCTATGATAGTCCCGTATAAAACTATTCATATTTGTTCAAATCCTACACCAGGCAAGGTCAGTCCATGTTGCATATTTATATTAATGGTATCAAGATACTTAGGTCTTTGAAAGATAGGGGACAGATCGACGTGACGATTCTCTAAAAATGTTGCACTAGCAATAGTACTAGTGGTAGGATGATTTGTTGCTGTACAAATAACTTCGTTTTCTTGGTCGCTCATCGATGTGGTCGGTGTTGGACTTGTTGGATCAACAGCATTCGGTGTAGCAAACTCTTGCTTTCTATGTTTAATACTTATCCTATTATTTGGGTAACCGCGTTTCTTATATTCTAACCAGAGCGTACGATTATTAACACCATACATTTTAGCTGCTTTGCAAAATCCAATCCCGCCAAAACGTACTGCTTCTAGTGCACGCACAAAATTCTCATCGGCTTGCGGATTAATGCTTCTTTTACGTTTTTGTAACATTTGTGGTGGCGATGGTGGTGGATTTATGGCCATGTTAGATGAATCAGTGGTAGGTATGGTATTGTCATTAATTGAACACTGAGGTAAGATGGGCGCGGTGTAATTTGTATCGGTTGGTACAGTGAGATTAGAATGGCACGATGAAAGAGCAAATCGTGGGTACGTTCCATCCACAATTCCCCATTGGTATCCTGAAAGGAGGGAAAGGTCAGATGATACCCCTTTGGCAAGGCTATGCTCAACGGCAAAAGTGAACACGATGATATGATATAAATGATTGTATATGGAATTAATGACCATATTGAGAAATAATAAGAAAAAAATTAAAAACCCCATTGAGCTCAGCCTCAGCCAAAGGCGAGGAATTATGGAAAGGTAATTGGATAAAAGGCAAAGTTCACTGTTGCTGTTGATCTTTAGCCTTCTTAGCCTTACACTATTTTAACACCACACTTTCACTAAATACAAACAAAATCTTTGTACAATTATACTTTTCAAGATTTCCGCATTTATTACTAACGTGATTTTGTGATATATATATCTAATAAAAATGAGATTAGGAATTTTCAAGGTTACCTGTAGTGGTTTGTTGAGTGGTCGATGATGGGCCAGCAATATCAATTGTTGGATTTGGATCTAAATTATGTGAAGAAGTGTCTTGTTGAGGAACTTGCTGAAGAGAATTATTAAAATAAATTCTAAGTAGTAATAACTAATTTGTGAATATTACCAGGGTAATCTGATGGGGAATATCTCCTTCAATACTTTCATGTGAACTACCTCTGTGCGGTTCTGAATCACTACTATGCTGTTTATTGCGCAATGGCGTGCTATTTTCTGATATAAAGCCTCCAGGATCTGGTTTTATCACAGTTCCACCAAGATTACTTCCTCCAGGTGAAGTTAATGTTACTTCACTGGTTGCATGTTCTTCTGACGTCCTTTCAGCAGATCCTGATCCAGATCCGGTTGATGTTTTTCTTAATCTTTTTCTATAAATTTGAAGACTCATCAGTTTTTACAAAAACTTACAATTTATCTATGAGTTTATTATTAATGTGCATAAAACTTCAATTGACATTAAACTGTCACTTAAATGATTTAAAATCAGGGTTGGGAAATAATCGATTTTTTTAAAAAAATCACTTGATTTAAATGCACATTTTGTCGACTCAAATTATAATTTTTGATAAAACAGATCCTGTTGATGTTTTAAATTATTAAATAATTAAATTAATAGAATTGACAAGAAAGCATGTCTATTAAATTTAACTTGACAGCACCGCAAAAATAATTCCTAACTTTCTTTTTAACACACTATAAAGCTACCTTTTACTAGCAGGAGATAAAGGGCACGGTGAAGGTGATAAAGACTGTCTTTGCACATCATCCGAACTCCAATTAGAATCACCGGGAGTTAACAACTCGGCTCTTTCTGTTGAACTACTCTGCGATTTTGTTAAAGCTGACTGATCTACAGGTATTTCTGCCAAGCCTACAACAAATCGCAAACTTATACGTTTGCTCGGCAATCACAATTATGCTAACCTTTAATTTTTAACATTTCTGCTGTTTTTAATATATGTGGCAGTTGTTCTTGTGAAACATTAACTTCCCCATAATACATAAAATCAACCATAACTTTTAGATCTAAGAATTTTACATCTTTTAGTATAACTATCGGATGTTGGCAAGGATTAATGGTAAACAATGACTGTAAAAGTTACATTTAATTAATAAATTAATTACTATCGTGTTAGAAATCATAAAACTTACTTGAAAATATGAACTGCAAGCTGATAAGACAACTTTGTGTGCTTGTAAATGCCTACCTTCGGCAGCTAATGTTACATCAACTAAAGACTCATTATTTAAAAGACTAGAAAATACTGAAATAAAATTTGGTTGATGGTTATTCCACCGTAAACAATATTGCTGCATCGTCATCCTGTATTATAAAAGATACCTAGAAAGTATAAATTTCTGTAATAAAATGCAATGTTTATATTTTGTGATATTTGTGCACCTACAATCAATAAATTGACCCCTGAATGGCAACCTTGAAATTTTACCAATACTAGATGACATCAACACGGTTATCGCAATATACTGTAACACAAATAAAGGTCAAAACGGAGCATTTATCAATGACATCACTACCAATAACTTACATTGTAAAATCCTATGCATTATCTGTAAATTAAACCACAAATTCGTGTTAGAAATAAACACTACACTTCAACAAACACAATCCACCATTTTTGACATTTTCCGTGTATATTGGTATATTGACGTAACGTTTGCCACAGAACAGATCACTGTAATGCAAAGATTGAGATCACATCTAGAAATAAAATTACATACGCAATCTAACATTCATTTACATTTACCATTAGGACGTACACGATTTATTTACAGATGCACAAGATAAAATAATTCTTATTACGTAAAAATTATCTAGCACCACCGTTAAGTTAGCTACAATCTCGATGCTGACGTTATAGTACTATGCTACATAAATATCTCTTATGTAGTAAGTGGCAAACCTGGAAGGTTTTAAAATTATCTTTATCAATAGACTAAAAAATCTATAATAAAGGATTTAATTATACAATCAGTATCTAATTGATACTGTTACAGTCCAACAAACTAGCGTTTTTTATTTATTTATCTTTGTACTATTGGCAAGAATTTATGTCATTTATTTTAATTTGTGTTTATGTATCACGGTCAAAATCCAGTGACGTCTTTTAAGCCCTGGTCACATTATCAAATAATTTGATCAAACTTGACTGTCAGTCTAAAATGATGACGTCAAAACTGACAAATTCAAGTTTGTATCAAACTGGGTAGTTACACTATAAATAAAATAGTTTGGTCAAACTGTGAGGTTAAGTAGCCGTATGCGCTGGTATTTACAAAAATACTGCGTGTTTTTTAAATTTTGTAAATGAATATTAAATTAATTTATTATTTGTTTTACATTTTGTTGTTTTCTTATTTCTTATTTACTACTAACCACAAAAAACTGTAATAATTATATTTCTACTATAAATAGTTTTTAGAATAATAATTAGTTTTAAAATTATTTCTTGTGTTTTGAAAAACTCCAATTTTAGCGATGAAACGATGACGTCATTAGCGTAAAATTTCAAAACTGTTGCATTACATTTCAAACCGTTGCCAAAAGACGGTTTGAACATTTTTCATACACTTTTTCTAGTGTAGTGGGGAGTGGGGGAATCTTTTCTCCGCACTGCAGAGCTGCTAATAATTTTTGAAAAGTGTGTTTTGTCATCCGAAATAACCGAAAGACATCAAAATCTAAGTAATTTGCAAGCCATTCTTCGTAGTAGTCTTCCATTCTCACACGAGGAATATTAAAATGTTTTTGATAATAGTAATTCATCTTCTTCAAAGTTACTCAACCACCGATAAAGCAGCAGCATTTATTGCAAATTTATTGTATCATGAATAACAAAAAGAGTGGTAACACATCTTACATATCTATTGCTAAAACACAATACACCCTGTACATTCAAACTTCAAGTTACCTACTTGCAATATGTTTAAGATTCATTTCTTATCTTATAAAGCTTAGTAAGAGAATAAGAGCTATATGAAACTGTTTATGATATCTTTGAGGTTATAGTAAACACGATAAACACAGAAAGCGTTTTAAAAACGAGTTATTTTGGCAAATCAAGAACCAATGACGTCATCATTCATACTTTTTTTAACGCTAAAAAAACGCTTTTAATATCTGCATATACAAAACACCAGGTGAATTGGTATTATTTTGTAAAAATGAACCAAAAAAGGCGGTAGTAGCTGTTTCAACATTCGGATTAGCATTGAAGCAGAATGAAAATAAACGAAAAGCAAAACAAACACGAATAACCTGCTGTAACCTTCTTGTCTTTGCGCCTGCTTTACTATTTTCAAATTTAGCCAATCACGTAAGCCATCGCATCCATCGCATCAAACTGACTGATGGATTTAGAAACGCCCCTAAAATTTAGAAAATTTGACAAAACTAAATGTATGACGTCATTGTTTCAGACTGATAGTCAGGTTTGATCAAACTGACTGATAGAGTGACATAGGTTTTATAGGTTTACCTCAAACTTTACTTTCCGAATTCTTAAAAAGAAATTCACTAATTCACAATTTTACTTTTGTGCAAGTCCTTTTACAAAGTTTGACGTAACCATCAAAGTCAATGTAAGATGAAAAAGCACTGACAGTTGGACAAATGACGATCGTAAATTCCTAAATTCAGTTTAGTAACGATTTACGTTAAATCTGACAAGTTTAAACGTCAGTTTATAAGTTTGAGGTTATTAAAACTTAAATCTTAGAAAAAATTAATAAATAATGCGTTTTTGGAGGCTTAACTCGTAATTCTGAACTGATCATACTAATTAAATGATACAGTTATTTGGGTTACCTCGATTTATTCAGAAACGGTTGCGCAATCCTACAAGATTTGTTTTACAGCAATTTATAACAAAATAATTGTGAAAGTGATGAAGATGACGACGAGGTAATAGAAAATATACACTTGCTCATACAAACTTTGCAAAGAATAAAGAATACACAACAACAAGGCATTAATAATTACTTTTTTTCTAAAATTTAAATTTTAATAACCTCAAACTTATAAAATGACGTTTAAACTTGTCAAATTTAACGTAGATCAACAGCACCTCTAACGGAGAGAAAATCGTTATTGAGCTCAATTTGCGATCCTTTTTTGTTTGGTGTCGGTACTTTGTATTAGTGTGCCTTGATATTGTTTTATTAAATGTCATTTTTTAATGGGTAGAGTGTGGACACACTTGTCAAAGAAGAGAGACAAAAATATACGTTAGCTCTCTACTCGTACGGCGAGTGTAAAGGATAGAATAAGAATTTACTATTAAAATTTTTCTTCTTTTCTTTACACCCACAGTGCGAGCAGAGAGCTAACGTATATCTTTGTCTCTCTTGTTTGACAAGTGTGTCCACACTCTCCCATTAGAAAAATGACATTTAATAAAACAATATCAAGACACACTACTTTGTATCACAATCAACTGGTTTTGACGTCAAATTTGACAAGTTAAACTCCGATTCATAGTTTGAAGATTATAAGAATCTCTTATTGTTTTCGAAAACTTGCTCATATCTCTGATTTGATCACGCAAATTACGTAATACAGTTATTTGGATTGATTCGGTTTGTTCAAAAACGGTTGCACGACCGCTACGATATCTGTTTTACAGAAATTTATTAAATAATTGTGACAGTAATAAATATGATACTGAGAAAATTATAAGAAACACATACAAATCATGCAAATAATAAAGAATTAAACGCAACAAGGCAGAAGTCAATGAAAGTAAACAATCTTCACAAAGAGAGTTTTAGACCTGGAATGCAAGGATTCTTTAAAGACGATTTCCAAATTCTTGACGGAAGTAAGCATTCACCCGTCATAAACAGGCAACCAACATTACAGGATCCGAAGCATTTTTGTGCATCGGTAACTAAGCTGGCTTTGCAGTTGTTTATTATTTCCACATTTCTTTGGTTTCAAAAATCAAAAATTGTAAGTTGTGGTGCGTAATTTAGTGTTTTCCTGCGTTTTCCTCTGTGATATTTCAATGGAAAGTGATGAATAATAAATAAATAGTTTGAGATTATAACAATTTCTATTTTGTTTATATCTATAAATAGGCAACCAACAAAACAGCGCCAGTGAATAAAATCCATAAAACACTAGTGTTTTATGAGTATGATTATATCCGTATGGTTACGCGTATAACGACTATATTATTGAAGAGTCATAGATAAAAATCGTTAATGAGTTCAATTTACGATCGTCATTTGGTGAAGTGTCTAGGGCCGAATTTACCGTTTAGGCAATCGAGGCAGTGCCTAGGGGCCTCCGCCAACAAATTTTATGTTTGCATTTTTATAAAGCATAAAGATAGAAAAAAACAAATTTTTTGAACCTTTTTTCTAATTAAAATTATGATTTTTTATAAGGAACATTTTTGGATTATATTAGTCATAATTATTACAAAAAACAAATGAATGTATAAAAAATTATTTAAGTATTGAAATGTAGGTACTTCCTTAAGTTTTTATTGAATTTATGTATATTTCACAACCGGTTTCGACAATTAAGTCACCCTCAGGTGAAAATTATGTTCATTTTTTATTTAGATAATAGTAGAAGTAAAAGTTTTTTCATTCTTTAAAGCTATTTAATTTTATTTTATCTGTTAATTTTTGGTTACATGAAGTAGTTAATTGTATTAATTTATTTTTCTTTTCTGTTTGTACTAAATGTTGGATTATCAAATTTCATTGATTAATCACTATATAATTATTCTAGATTTTGTGTTGGTAATATTACGCCCTAGAAGCTAGTAAACCTCTAGACTTTATGGGCAGTTCACATGCGGCGCCCAAAATTTTCAGAAAGGGCGAGTGAGCCCTTGGCAATTTCATCACACTTTTTGTAAAGTTAAAAGCAACTGTGCCAAGATTTTGCCAACAGTAACATTATTAATACTAAGACAGGAAATGTCAAGGGGAATGAATGAACGTCGAAACAATGAAGATCTACAGATGTGTTTGTAACGGTAAAAACTGAAAGAAGGCCCTAAATGCTGTACAATTTGCAGTAACTCAGTATTGGAAACGGCGTTAATTTTGTCCAATTCTGTATGTAACCGAGGTCAAAAATCTTTTCCCCATGTGTAATTAGGCAATTCCAAAAGCGCCGATTGCGGTGTCACGCCACAACTAGAGAATCTCGCTATTAACTTTGTAGATAAGGTTTAAAGCTAATTATTAATCACTCTCACACTTGAGTGTAAACTCTAAAGTTTGGTAAATTTACGTTATAAGAGAATTTCACCTTCTCCTTTGCTGTAATACCCGTAGTTTTAAACAAAATTGACTATAAACTTTACAAATCGTAACTCACCTTCGTTGATCACAAATGTGAAGTGACATAATGAACCTACCTTTATCACTCGAATTTGTAATAAAACTTACAAATTATTGCCAATGTAAAATTGTTGCATCTGATCACTGTAATAGTATACAAAATTTAAATTGTGTATGCAAGTACAAAACTTCCATTAGAGAAATTTTGAAAATTACCTACAGTATTCTGCTGTTACGATACTAAGTGTCAATAAAGCTTGAACGCAGAGGGTTATAATAATTCCATGAATATAGAAATTAAACACTGAGATAACCAGCCAACTACCCAGGCCCGCCGCAAGCGAGCGTGCAGGGCGTACATCGCACGCGTGCGGCACGTTAAGGGGACGGGAAATATAGCGATCTCGTCACGTTCATACTCATTCTCTAATCAGTACAGTAATTACAAAAGACGTTTACTTGTTATATTAATATGTTTCTCTTCGTGCGCATTTATTTCATGCATTGTCTCGCAATTATTATTTTTCAATTATTTTATAACAACGCCATCTATTGGCATCTATTGGAATTAAGTTGCGAAACGTCTACAGGTTCGAACCACCTTAACAAAAGTAGGTACAATGAATGAGTGAGAGCCAGGCGTCTGACATTAACATTGATTTTTGAAAATTCTACTTCATAAACATGTAATGATAATAAATTGACTTTGTAAGGTATTTCTTTACTTTTTTACACACCCATATGTAACAAAACTAAAAGTCTTTTGTACAAGCCCAGTCAGGGACAGAGGATGGGGGTAGGGGAGGCATAGTCGGTTTTGCACGTGGGCCTTCAGGCGACTAGAGGTGGGCCTGCAAATACCAAAGAGATGAGGATCAAAGCACAAAACCCTAATCGATTAGTTCCAGCAGGTGAGGAAATAGAGCAGGTAGAAGAATTCACCTACCTTGGGGGCATGGTTTCGACGACATGTGGAACAGAAGAAGATGTAAAGACCCGGATCCGTAAAGCAAATAGCGCTTTTGTACAGTTGTACAAGTTATGGAAAAATAGAAATCTCTTAAAGAAGCCGAAACTAAGAATTTTAACATCACCATTAAATCTGTTCTTCTCTATGGATGTTAGACGTGGAAAATGAATATGACAATTAAAAGTAGCTTCAGATCTTTGTCAATCAATGTTTAAGGAGACTCATGGGAGTGTTCGGGCCAAAGAGAATTACGAATAAAAAACTGTGGCAGAGAGCCAATTGAGAGGCAAATAAAAGAGAAAAAGTGGAAATGGATAGGGAACACTTTGCAGAAACCAGATCAGAAATTGGAAAAACTGCGCTAGATTGGAATTTACAGAGGAAAAGAAAAGTGTGGAGGCCAAGAAAGACTTGGAGAAGAACCATTCAGCAGGAGCTGAGTGCAGTGGGGAAGACAGAGACAGATAGTGGGAATTCGTAGAGGCCCTATGCTATAGAAGGAAGTACAAGATGTAAGTCAAGTCAAGTCAAAAATTATTTTCCCTAATTTTCGAATTTCTAATATATTCATAAATATTCGGGCAGTATCAAATACAAGCATTTGCGCAACTAGATCGTAGACAGTTTTGAAAATGTCCTCTTTATAAAAGGTATAATGATGCAACTGATCTCAAGAATCCGACTGCTATTAAAAGTAAGATAAATATCAGAGGACAGAAAATTGGTTTAAAGCTTTCCGGACATACGTTATTGATAACTTGGTGTACTTTCTTTGTCAATTTTATTTTGAAGAATAGTTGTCGAAATGTGTCGTCTTCTAGAAGCTGCTGCTCACGTGTTGCGCACACGTTTGGAATGACCGTGCAGCATGTGGCGCTATGCTTGTTATATAAACAGTACGTCTAGAATTTACAAAATTGCAATGCTGTTAATCGAATTTACAGGCTCATAAGAATGGATTTTCATAATATTATTAGATGTCTGGAAATGAACCCAGCCACCGAGGGGGGCAAACCAGCCTCTTTAGGTGCCGGTCCCAAGCCCGGATAATGGGAAGGGTTAGCGCCGGGAAGGCATCCGGTCGTAAACCTCTGTCAAAACCTCGCATGAAGTGGAAAATTTTAGAGAAAAGATAACGGCTCGGACGTCCCTCTCAAGCGACCGATGCGACACCCAGATACGTAACCCGAAATTTGAGAGAAATGGGCTAGGACTACCGAATCGTAGACATGTTTGGCTAAAAAAGCTAGTCTCACAGAGGAAGAAAAACATGCGTAAAGTCAGGGTTGAAACGCTAAATGTTGGAACAATAAACGGAAAGGGCAGAGAGATTGTTGACCTAATGCAGTGGAGGAAAGTGTTGTGCGTGAAAGAGACAAGATGGAGAGGAAATAAGGCAAAAGGCCTTGCCGGAGGTTATAAGATGCTGTATAGCAAAAGCGGATGACAGTTCAAGAAACGGTGTTGGAATTGTTGTTAATAAGAAATTGAAGGAGGAAGTATGTGATGTAGGCAGGAAAAGTGACCGGGTTATGAGTGTAAAATTGGATATCGGAAGCAACCTGGTCAGGATTGTATGGGCATATGTGCCTTAGACTGGATGTGAACTAGAGGAGAAGGATATGTTTTGGAGATAACTAAACGAAGTAGTAATGGAAATACCAGAAAGTGAAAGAACAATTTTAGCAGGAGATTTGAACGGTCAAGTCAGGAGGAAGAATAGCGAAGAAAACCGAGTGCATGGTGGGTGGAACTTTGAAGAAAGAAACGCAGAGGCTGAAAGAATTGTGGAACATGCATTGGCCTTTGATGTAACGTATAGAAGAAAAGACAGGAAAAGTCAGATCGATTACATACTATGTTGGAGAAAACATCTGAACAAATTTAAGAATATTAAAGTTATAAATAGAGAGAGTGTGGCCGCACAACACAAGCTGGTGGTGGCGGACTGTGAATTTGTTGTGGAAAAAGGAAGGAAGGATATGAACAGAAAGGATCAGAAGATAAAGTGGTGAAAAGTAAGGGAAGAAGGACTGAGAAAGATGTTGAAGGAAAGGGTGCTACGGGAACTGAAGTTACCAGAAAATGTGCAAAAATGGAGGGATGTAAATAGTAGTATGATAAGAAAAGTCGGAGAGGAACTGTCTGGAACGACATCAGGGAAGGGATTCCCAAAATGTAAGGAGGCGTGGTGGTGGAATCAGGAAGTGTAGACCATTGTAAAACAAAAGAAGGAGGCTAAGAAAATATGAGATTCCACTGAGAGTAGGGCAGACAGAGAGGCTTACACTACAGCGAAGAAAAATGGAGCATGCTTTTTGCGGATGACATTGTTCTGTGCGAATCTACCCAAGAGCAACTGGAGGAAAAGTTGGAAGAGTGAAGGAAAACGCTGGAAGAAAGAGAGATGAGGATCAGTAAGTCGAAAACAGAGTATGTGACAACAAGAAAGGCGGAAGGCATGTTCATAAAACTTCAGGAAGAACAGTGGAAGATTGGATGCAGAAATTCAGCATAGAGTGAACTGCGGATGGTTAAACTGGAGAAAGATAAGTGAAGTGCTGTGTGATAGAAATGTGAGCTGCAGGAAGAGGATGTAGACGGTGGTGCAACCTGCTATGATGCACGAAGCAGACGTAGCCTGTTACAAGGACCCAAAAAAAATAAAAATGACTGAGATGAGGATGTTAAGGTGAATGTGTGAAGTAACTAAAAAGAACGGGATCATCCAACAGAGCAGGCTAAGATGGTTCGGGAGTGTGCAACAAAGGAATGAGGACTACGTTGGGAAAAAGTTTAGAAGATGGAGGTTGGTGTCAGAAGGAGGAGATGGAGGCCAAAGACAAGATGGAAAAACAAGATGAATGAAAATCTCCGAAAGAAAGATTGGAGACGAGAAGACGCTCTAGACAGGGAGGAGTGGCAAGAAAAAATAAAAGACGGGAATGCCTATCTCATTTGAATAAGATAAGGCACTGTAAAAGAAGAAGAGGATTAGATGTCTGGAAATTTTAAAAAGACTGCCGAGAATTCAAAGAAAAACTCTGAAAATCTACCCTAAACACTCGTGGAAAGTTAAAAACAACAGATTATTAGCTGGAAGCGTAGAAAAATCTTTAGAATCAGAACCGGCGCTAGTGTGTTTAGCACTTTGATGGCAGAATTCTCAGTGTTCATTTTAGTTGTCTTATTCTCCACTGTGCAGCACCTAGTCATCGTGGCGCCTATGACAAGAGTACATTAAAAACATGTCTGCACGCCTTTCAATGTAACTTAATATCACCGATTCGTTTTTTTAAATTTGCAGTACAGATTTCCAGAAATATATTTCAATGTGTATAAACCATTGCAGTAGCTACAAAAGCCAATCTACACAGACTATCTGGTCTAGTCAAAACTGTCTTGAATATCTAAATTGAGTCAGGCTGAGAAACAATACACTTAACAACAGGACGTTGACTGTTGAGATGATCTAGAGCTTTAGATTAAAATTTCAAAAGTTCCAGGTCAACTGTCTCAAGGATGTCCTAAAAATATAGAGTGGGGAAACGTGACTGTACACCTACAAACATATCTAGTTCTTGCGTTGTCCGACGCTTGATCTGAGCACGACCTGGAGGTGAATATTTTAGCGTCTTGGAACCGCTTTTGACTCAATGATAGCGTTTGTTGATATTTTAGATTTTGAGAACTTCTAGAAGAGGCAAACTAGGATTTAATAAATAGTCGATAAGCGGTTGCTGAAAATGGCCTTTTAAATATATTATATAACATTTCTCTTTAAGTAGTTGTCCTTCATTTCATGTCATTAAGAAAAATAGTCATCTGGTCAAAGGATCTTTACCTTCCTTCCTTTTATCGAACGTGCAATTGTCTCTCTGGAAAGATTAACCTTTTGTATGCTTTCTAGTTTGGGAGCTAAACTATGAACTCTAGACATAAAATCGATTCGGTTACATTCACTCACTCAATCAGATTAGATCGTTAGTGATTTCTTCCATCACCGATTAAACAAACATGACAGTATCATTAACCTAACAAAAGGTTACTGACATTTCTCTGAGATGCTATAATTTCTGCAATAAATTTCGATAAAATAACATTCAGTTTAACTTTACTTAACAAAGTTGGTCATTTAGGATAAGCTTATCTTAATGGAATAACATCAATCTTACCAAAAAAATTATTTAACTTTTTTTTAACGATTTAAAACTATTTGTTCTGCTTATCTTTTTCTCTAGCTAACATATCTTCCACAAGAACGAAAGAAAATTATTTGCTTGGTTTTAATTCGCTAGCTCAGAACACTTTATCTTATTTACTAAAGATAATTGAGAAAAAAGGTTTCTTAAATGTATCGAAGCAGTATAAAACCACTGAATAGAATGCATGGGATTGGAAACTGGCCAAAAAGAAATTGCCGGATTTTTATGAAAGCGCGCAATATTTGCCGTCGCGGTTATGGACGAAATTATTAAATTATATAAATATTTTTATATTCCTTTTGAGTTTATAAAGCGCAAAATATTCAATGTCAAATATTGCTGGTAGTAATATACTATGAAAAACTATGTTTGTTTAGGACCGGAAAGAATAAAATTTGAATTTAAAAAAGCCACCAAATTCCATGGTCGAAAAAATTATTTTCCTAAGGATAAAAATTCCTTTTCTTTTTATCTTTGATTTTATCATATCAGAATCAATACGGGTAAAAGTTCCCGTTACAAAAGGAAAATTTTAAAATTTCCTGTATTAAAAGGAAATAAATGCTTTAAAAATAATCTTTCTGCGTGTATTTGTGCTTTACAGGCATCAACGCACTTTAGAAAATAAATTTCCCTTCGGTGCTGAAAGGGAAGCAGGCTGTATGAGGAGAAAACCCGGAGCAATAAATCAAACGCATGGAAAATTAATAAATCGCAAAACAGATCACCGAACAAGCAGCGAGAATCGACCGGCAAAATAAGAAACGTGACGAGAAACAAGCAAAGGCTGTAATAAAAATAAATCAAGACGATCCGTGGTGGTCTGTATCAAGTCCCGGAAAATATACTATACAAGCTCTAGAAAATATGAATTATTTATTTACAGAATAGGCCCTTTTTTGTATTTGTTTTTATTAGTGGATGTATTACGGTAGAAATAGCCAACTTAGAAAATCTGACTGGAATAAGATTATAAAAATATTAATAATAACAAGATTTATTGTTAAGATAGTTAGTTAGGAATTTTGATGGTCAGTTTGAAAAACGAGCAAACAAGAGATAAGAACGTCACTAACAACGATAGGATCTATCCGCCTGGTCCTGATGGTGCGGCAGGAAGGAAGATAGACCACTTTAATCATTAATCCCGTCGGATTAAGATTGGGAGAAGCAATTAAGAATTATCGATCCAGATCTTACTTTGGGTGAAGTAGGTATCGGTTTGAGTTCCGGATTCGATTTCCGGAAGGAATAGCCCCAGCTGTCTGTCTTCTTACGCCCACTTTCGAGCCATTTCCAGCCACGTTTGAGAGCGTTTGAGGTGGCCTTCTCTTGAAGTTTGGAGTCCATTAGACCTCACGACACAAAGCGTGTGTGTTTGTTTTAGATTAACTCTTGCCTGAAAGGATTTTCTCTATTACCGGAGTACCCGAGTTTCACTTTTTATTTTGAATGTTACTCACTTAGGAACTTCACTTGTATGACATCAGGGGCTTTTGTTTAGGTCTAATTAATCCTAACCATAATTACATTAGAGAGTACTAATCAAAAGGATACAGGAAAACATTGCTAATCTCCATTACATTTTGTAACAGGAAATATTGTTTTCTATTCTAAGCAAAAGTTACATGTTCTTGTGTTTTCAAAATCCTACAATTCTCTCTTTTTGTTTTCATGCTTTACTCGTATATTAAAATTCTTTTCTGTGGTTACAAAGAAATGAAAAATCTGATCTTTATTATTATTTTTGCTGCTTTTAGATAGAGCGAATTCAGCATTTTCTGTTTGAATGACCAACAAATCGTATTGTTATTACAACTGTATCAGATAATATTAGGTTTTAAGAAATCAAAGAGGTTATATTTAGACATACAGAATAAAACCGAAAAACAACAAAATATGAAGTAAAGCATGTCGAATTATTACATACGAGATTTTAGACGAGTATTAAGTACGAGAGAAAAATATGAAAAACCTGGAAAAACATTGATAATGTAATAAATGTGGTTTTCTTCAGTTTTTGATATCACAATTCTTTACATTTTTTACGACATGTTTTCACTATTTTCCGTGTGTTCTCTTCAGCTTTGAAATTTTAATACTTTTAAATTGTATTATATTTATTGAAATAAAGCAAATTCATTTAAATCGTAACCATAAAATATTATTAAAATTTATAATGAAAAATGCACTGAACTAGTAATTGACGGTCTTTCTGTGGTTAACAAGTTGAACATAGAAGAATACTTTGGTAAATAGGAAAATTCAACATGTAATGAGCATAATTTAGTATACCGAGACATCGAGAGTTTTTGGAAGCCACGTGACCAATAATTTAAAAGTGGCGCGAAATTTTATTTTTCGACGTTGGCCACAGAGTGAACCCTTCATGAATACATTTCTAACCTAAAATTACATTGGCGTGCGTACGTTCAGTGATTTCTTGTTGTCTCTTTGTTTTGCATTTTTTACAATTTATTTTGTTCTATTTAAAGATCAGTCTTTTTCAAGACTAAATCTGCTTTTTGTGAGTTAATCGAGGTAAGTTAGATTTAACGTGATAATAAACTTGAATAATTTAAGTTTTTAAGTAGTTTCATCATACATCCAATATTACGCCACTGGAAAACTACATTATATTTATTACAAAGATTTGCCAATAGTGCAAACGGTGTTGCCTAACCAACAGTAAATTTCGTGGTCA